>JBBKCR010000016.1:9509773-9528134 GCA_037577295.1 Ladigesia roloffi
CATGACTTTAAAACGGAGCTGCTCACCCTTTTGTAGCTATAACAACTTCTTCCACACTGAACTCATCCAACCATCTTCACGAACCTTGCTTTGTGCTCTGCTCCTGCTAGAACAGAAAAGAGTCTTTTCCACAAACTGTGTCCACAAACTTGGAAGCATGGGGTTGTACGAAATGTATTGTCTTGCTATGCTGAAACATTAATATTACCCTTCTCTGGAGGTAAGGCGTCTGGGCCAAACGCCAAACCCTGAAAAACAGGTGTGGCCCAATACTTTTGTTTATATACATAAATACATTTACATGTACGCATGTATGTAAGTATTCACTGACGGGGTGTTAAGTGACTGATTTATTCATTTTTTAATATGGCACTCAGTGTCCTCTGTGTGCCTTTCTGTCCAACTTGGGATGCTGAAATGTGATCATGTGCTGTGCTATCAGCCAGTATGGCTGCTGTGCGCATGCGCAGTGGTGGTGCTGCGCTCCGCAGTGACAGCATTAACCTGCGGACAGCTTTAGCTTTTAGCCACCGGCCCGAGGACCGCAGGACCCGAGCCCGGATCCATGCACACATGAGATCATCCCCCAGACACAACAGAGCCGGTAAGCACCGCGCAGGCATGCGGCTCCCTATTGCACCGCGATGCTGCGGCTGCCGCTGCTGCGTCTGTGTGAAGCGGAGCCTCAGCATAGGAGCGCGCCCACAGCAGTGGGGGTCTCCAGCGCCTCTGTTTATATTGTCTATACGGCACAGACACGCGTCACAGCTAATAGGGGGCGTACAACAGCTCCAGTCTTTGATAAACATCTGCTTTGTATCATACGGACTCGCCGCAGTGTTCTTTTGGCGCAGGTTGCTGCGCGTGACCTTCCAGACTGCGCCCATCTGCCTTTATTCAAACGGTGCGTGCGCCACAGCCGCAACATGTGTGAGCCGCACCTGAAATGCACTCGTGGGTTTTGTCATGTGTCACCCACCTCGACCCAACATGAAAACGAATTTGCTTTTATTTTGGCATATTAGTCCTTCACTTACACATGTCTAGCTTTTATTAGGGACTGACATTAAAGGGCCAACAATACAGCAGCAGTGAAAACGAGCGTAGGCCGCCCATCCCAATCTGCTATAAGAGGATAAGTCCTGAAACAGCAGTGGGGACCTGCATGGGCCATTCTTCTGTAAGATTAGGTCAGTGCCCGTTTCATTATAATGTGGTGAAGGAGGTAGAATAATAAGGCCGTCCTCTGCATCAACAGGCTTAAAATGGAGTTAAGGAGTCAGTTCAAGCTAAAAGTCTGGCCTCATACGTTACCTGTTCTTAATGCAATGTAGTACATTATAAAGAATACACAGTATTATATACAGTAATATAATATAATACAGTATGATTATGCCATATTTCTGCTCAACAGATATTTCTAGATTTTTTTCCTCAAACATAGACAATGTGTAGTGAAATGAGTATTGAGTATGACATACAGTTATGAAATAAACTAAACTTAAGAGAAATTTGAAAAGGCTAAACTAAGGTAAAAAAAAAAACAGAATCATACAAATCATGGTCCAACACATAAATATTACAAATATTACAAACGGAAGCGTTCTCTGCTCTATGTTTATTTCTTGGCAATGGTTTCACATTGTTGATGGGGCTGAATAGGTCCATTATGGTCACATTTCCATCTGAACAGAAGATCAACAATCTCCTCACAATGAATTTCCCCCCAAAATGAAAAAAGGGTTACTATTGCTTGTGGTATTTTTTCTTTTGGTTAATAATGGAGCCATAGTTGTATTTGTGGAACAATTAAATGTCTTCAAATGCAGAAATGTCTCAGAATGTAAGAGTACATTTGGTATTATTTGTTATTGTTCTTGAAATGGGTGTGTAGGGTACAGCCTCTGCAAAGCATTGTGTAAACTCACCTGATTTAAAATCAGCCAGTAATCTCATTCTGTTTCCCAGGCGAACGGAAAACTTGATAAAAGCACAACGGTGGTGGACTGTTACACAGAACTGGTGGACGAGGAAGGACACGGAGACAGACATGTGGGATCCTGAGAATGGTAGGCAAACAACATTTATTTTAATACCATTGTCAAGTCAGGTTAAATGGGGAATGCTGTAACTCTTGCACATCGAACCAATGCATAAATCTGTATGCTTTTGTTCAAAAGATTGTTTTTGGGGTGGCATACAACATAAGCACAGGACATTTTAATGTGAGAGACAAGCATGAGGCAAGTGCACAATTAATATATGAAAAATGTGTACAGTGGATGTTGGTAGGGGTCTATTTTAGTTTAGTTGAATGTTTGATAGGCAGAAGTGTATTCAGGTATTTAGGGAACTCCCAGTGGGATAACGCATCATGTAACAATGTGTAATGATCAAGACATTTCTTCATTTCTGAACCCTCCAAAGTTTGGAAGCACAATAACAAACACCACCCTCTGATTTTTGTAGTTGTCAGAGGTTATTTGCATTACTCTAGTTTTTCTACTAAAATTAGTTAATAAATGCTTTGAATGTTTTTCATTTGTTGCAGCAGTAATAGCTGAGGAGCTGTGTGTTTCATCAAGGGAGCAACAACAGCAGACTATAATTTTGCAGACCCCCAATGAGGATAAGCACCCTTGTCTTAGTGGGGAAACTCCCCCTCTGGACATCATAGGGCAGCAGAGAGTGGGCGACACAGAAGGCGGTCATGGAACAGATGAGGTCATGCCACACTCTGTAGATGACCCGAGCTTCATGCCAGCATGGAGAACCAGCCACCCTACTATAGAGACAGAATACATGGCAACTAGTGAGGTTACAAATGAAAATACATCCTGCCAGACGGGTAAGACAGACGAGTCAGAAATGCACAGACAGGACTGTGGATCAGAAGAAGCTGACCGGGACCCTGATTATAACCCTGACACTAACCCCAGCGGTGACTTTAAGGGTTTTCCCTGTCAAATCTGTCAAAAACGGTTCATTAACAGGCAAAGCATGCAACGCCACATGCAGGCCTCAGTGTCCTGCCGCCCGAAGACGTTCAAATGCAGACACTGCCGAAAGTGCTTTAATACGCAGTTTGGCCGACGGAGACACGAAAGAAGACACGAAAACTCAAATGCAAGGCCAGGTGGTCCGCTAGCCTGTACGTCCTCACAGGATGACAGACAGAAACGGGCGATAGTCTCGTCACAGGAAAAAGAACGCACTGTTCTGACATCTCAAACAGGCACGCAGTCTCTGCCTGATTTAGAGCGACGAGGTGACTCAGACGAATGTGAAGAGATTAAATCCTCATTTGCCTGCAAGTACTGCAAAAAAGCTTTCGGAACCCACACCAACTTGCGCCGGCATGAGCGACGGGTGCATGAGCGTCGCCTCCTTCCCAGGGGAGTCTGTCGGAAAGTCGCAAGTGTTCAGGATCCTCAGGGACAGCAGCCCGGTGGGGGGCCGGAAGTCTCTTTAACTGCCAATAAACAGCAGAGGGAGGTGGATGAGCAGCAGAAAGAGGAGGAGTACATGGTTGATATTTCTAGCAACATCTCTGAGAACCTCAGCTTCTACATTGATGGGAAAATCATCTCCACCAGTGCTGTCACCAACTGCGAAATGATGGAGGTGAACTCCGCTACTGCTGCTGTGATTGGGTTGGATGCCTTGATCATCAGTCCAGCTCAGATTACACAAGCTCTTAAAATAGATACGAATGACTGCAGTGCGACCTCCGACCTGTGTGGCCAGCCCTCTGGCAGAAGGAGGACATCTACCCCGCCATTACTGCCACAAATAAAAACTGAACTGGAATCGGAATCTATACTGACAACATCCTCGTCTTCCTGTGGCAGTACAGTGATTGGCACAGTTCTGCCCCAGTCTTTAGAGACTATTGTCTTGCAGAAAGAAAAGACTATCTACCTGTCCCCTAAGCTGAAGCAGCTCTTGCAGAACCAGGACAGCACCAAATCATTTGCACTGATTACTAAAGGGCAAAAGCTCTGTCCGCCCTTACCACTCACACTCTTACCCTCAGGCACCAGCAGGTTTAAGAGAAGGACAGCATCCCCTCCCGGTTCTCGGCAACAAAGCAATGCATCAGGGGTAAAAAGTGCAGAGACCCAGGAAAGGGTTTCTCCTGCCCCTAATGTGCCAGAACCTGAGAGCCTCTGTAGGTCTCCTGTGTTAAGCTTGTCTAAAAAGAATGAGGTGGAAACATTGAATCCAGGCACAAATGACACTAGTGCCATTCAGCAGATTTTGCCATTAGACTGCACTACATCAGGCACCGGTGGGAGGTCGTGTAATCAGCAGCCGCTAGACCTTTCCAATACTGTGGGTAAGAGAAACAATGAGGTCTTAGAGGAGGGTGTTCTGGATCTGAGCACGACCAGAAAGAGTACAGAGGCTGACTCAACAGTAGGCTCAGCCTGCCTGACAGCAGTTAGGAGGATTAAACCCAATTCAAGCATGTTGGAGAAAGTATTGCTAAATCAGTACGCTGGGGTAGATGTCCCATTACCGACAGAAGCTGGAATCCTACCTTCTCCTGTCGTAACAGATCTTGCAGTAATGGCTGTGTCTGAGCCAATTCCGGCTAACCCTGAGAGGGTTGTGTTTGAATTGTCTTTGGCCTCTCCTTCAAACCCTCAGTCACTAAACCCTGCTGTTTTTCATGCTGCCCTTCCAGCCCAGCTCATCTCAGCTCCAGCCTCATCTACTGTACTGCCCACTGAAGTCCTATCGTCAGTACCTAATCACGAAGTTCTTCCACTGTGTTCTCCGGCCCAGTCTTTCATCCCTATCGTGCCCACGACTACTGTAGAAGTCCCTGGTGAAAATTCCTTGCCAGCATTTAATGTATCACTTCCTGACTGGCTTAGTCCTTCCCCTGGAGGAGTGGCTCATGCACTTATACCTGCAACACCACATCTAAGTTTGCAGAGTCCTCAGTTTCTCACCGAACCAGCTGTGTGTGAACTAGCACAAAGAAGCTTGGTTGTAGATTCTGTCTTGTCGCCTGAAGCACAAATGTTTTCTCCCTCTCTGTCAGTGAACCAGTCAAATATTACATCATTGAGTTTTCCTCCAAACGTGGTTGTTATTGAGTACACTGTTGCGTTGGCATCTTCTGAAGCTGCCCCGGTCTTTCAGGGTAATGCTGTTCACGGTGTTTCTGACGAAACACCACCAGCCCAAACTAAGCCAGACGAACTCAATCCCTCATCTCAACTACAGGCTTCTACCACTGAGCCATCAGCTCCTGAACTTCTACAGGCTAGTACCATTGGTTCCCTTATTGAAGACATGCCCGCACACTCATCAGACTACCTTGTAACTCCACTACTGCTGTCTCCTGCTCCCATTACTTCAAGTAAAGTGGAGAACCAAGTGGAGCCTGCAAATAATATGGACTGCTCAGTGAATTTTACAAAGGATCCTCCAGAGTGTCCCACAGAGGGCAATTCAGTAAGTGAGGAAGAATCCCACTTGCCTCTTGTCTCCAAGCGCTTCATGTGCAATGCCTGTGATGAGCAATTCCAGTCGATGAAGGTTCTGAGTCGGCACATTGGCGAGCACTCAGACACTTGGCCATATAAGTGTGAGTTTTGTGTGCAGTTGTTTGAGAGTGACACTGGCTTATTAGAGCACCGCTCCAGTTATCATGGCATTGGCAAAATTTATGTCTGCAAAATATGTTCCAAAGAGTTCGCTTTTCTTTGCAACCTGGAGCAACATCATCGAGATGTCCATCCTGGTCAGGAGTGCACTCACACTGAGGTTGAAAACGGTAAGTTACGACCTGAAAATCACAACAGTCCAATAAAGTCTGAGCCTATAACCCCAGTTTGCCCTACAAAAGACAAAAGTCCACAGTCTTATAAAGCAGTTGTTAAAGAAGAGGATGACATAGAGTTGGACAACACTACTAAGGAATTATACACCTCCATCAAGATCATGGCATCCGAAGGGGTCAAACCCAAAGGTACAGATGTGCGGTTAGGTATCAACCAGCATTACCCGAGTTTTAAGCCACCTCCATTTCCGTATCACAACCGTACGCCAGCTGGAACAACTACCACAGCCACTAACTTCACGACTCACAACATCCCACAAACTTTCAGCACTGCTATTCGCTGCACCAAGTGTGGCAAGAGTTTTGACAACATGCCTGCACTGCACAAACACATACTAGCTTGTGCTAATGCTAGCGATAAAAAACGCTACACTCCAAAAAAGAACCCGATACCGCTCAAGCAGTTTGCAAAAGCTCAAAATGGGGTTCTTTCACCAGCTAGAGAAGTCAACAGCAGACAGAACATGTCTCAAAAGGTCGGCCAGCCAAAAAAGCTACACTGCCAAGAACTGCCAGCCAAGGTGAGGCTGAATGCGCACAGTAAGAAGAAACCTGTGTGGGTTCAGAGAAGCAGGCCTGTGGGTAGGAAAGGCTCACAGGAGGAGCTGGAGCTTTATGTTTGTCCTCACTGTAGCAAGGAGTTTACTTACCCTGCCAGCCTGAAGAAACATATGGCTGTCACCTGCCCCATGAAGCCTGTCACGAAGAGGTATAGAAAAAAAAGAGCTAGCATGGCACCAGCGCAAGAGAACAACGGGAGCATCCGCACACGTGTAGCAGAAGTACTAATGAAACATCGACGATCAAGCCAAGGACACAAGATGTTTAAAAAAACACAGACCAGTGAGTCAGGTTCACCAGTGAGTCAAGCTCAAGATGGCAAAGGGAAAATTACTCTGCATCATTTTCGACCTAAAAGATCTGCAGACGTTCTTTCACCATCAACAGTTCACATAGGTAAAAAGAGTAAACCCATTCTGATGGAGGGCATTCCATCACCACTGATCTTGACCAAGTCTGCGATGCAAGGGAAATCTCCACAATCCAGCAACAGGATTCAGGTCATAGGGCGAGAAATGAAACAGAACGATTCAGATGCCAGGCCTCAACCCAGAGCTGAGGAACAGTTGTCTCAGAAAGTGAGAGAAAGGACGGAAGGGCCCGTTACTCGCAGTCTCCAGCAAGTAAATACCACAGTCAACACTAATAGAAAGGCTAACACTATTGTTCTAGCCAAACCCCCGGTCCAGACAGACAGCCGGCACATCGCTGCATTTCCAGCAGTAACAGAGTCAGAGAAGTAGTGGAGAAAAAACACATTTCGGGAGATTGACATCTTCAGATGTAACATTTTTATCTGTAAATATGCTCCACTGAAAGCGATTTGATCTTTTTAACTGGAAACTTTAACATTTTAAGGAGACTGAATGTCATGATTGTGAATTTGTTTTGTTCTGTGTGTTGCACATAGCTGAGTGCCCAAGTTCTCTTTAATTTATGACAACTTTTATCTCATGTCTTATAACTAGAATGGAACACATTTACAGACTAAAAGTTTGGGATTTCATTGTGGGCATCCCTAATGTTCACACATTCTTAAATAATTCATGTTCAAAGGCATCATCCATGAATAATTAATGCTCTGAAGCAGTGATGCTCATCCCTTATCTGGACTGCCCCTGCACTGCACATCCTTGTTCCCAGTACATCTAAGTTGTCTCACCAACTTAACAGGCCCTTCATGAGTCCAAAACAGCAGCGTGTGGGATTAGGTGGCCCTCTCTAAACCCCTGTCCGAGGCTTATGCATTGTCAAGCTATTAACTGAACACCACTAAACTGATCTGTTTGACTATAAATATTCTTTAAAGCATATGAAAAATGCAGTGAAAGGTAAGTTATTACCTACGTGTCTATTTGGTGCACTTATTTAAATAAGCTGCTGAAAAAACAAACCACTGCTGTTGGATTATAAACATTTTAGGAGAAAGAGAAAGCAAGTTTAATATATAACATATATGTGTGACATTTGTAATATACGTTTTAATATGTATAACTGGCACTTCTGAATTATGGAGTAAAAATGAAAGAAATAGAAGCTTTTGCTCCAAAGTCAACACTTGTGTGTTGACCAGAACATAAGTAAATTACCTGCTAAGACAGTGACAGTAAATGACACTGCTTATACGCATAAGCAATCATCCTATAATTTGCATAATTCACAATGGTCCCCTACTCTTAAAGTCATTATTTGCAGCATAAGTATGTTTGGAGAAGACTTCCCCCATCATTCTCATGGCTGAGAAATGATCATTTATGTCTATACAAATGCCTATATTAATCCCAATACTGGCCCATATATACCCAACACTAAATATGTGCTGGATTTCACCACCCACAGGCTGGGTTTCAGAAACTGCAAAATTTATTCTCTTGATGACATTTAATGAATTCAGTTTTTTTTTGTGTGCGTGTATTGTTCTCATGCACTTTATCAATCACAGTCTATCTTGTGTAAGACTAGTTGCAATACTAGACTATTAGTAAACCATTTCTGTTGTTTGTCAGTCAAAAGAAATAATATTTATAGAAATAAAAATGACATATTTATAGATAGATAGATAGATAGATACATAGATACATTGATAGATATATAGATATCCTCGTCATTCAGTCTACTATGCGTCTTAGTTCATTATTAATATGCTGTATCTGATGTTCATTTTCATACATGTAAATGTGCTGGCTGATCGATTTGGTTTGCTGTAGATCTGCAGTCTACTCCCCTAATGGATCCAGTTTAATGCATGCAGTGGTCTCTCTGAAAACGACCGCGCCAGCAATACTGTGTCAGCATGCCACGTAAGCTACTGCATCACTTTAAAAATCTGCGTAAACAGGCAGCATCTTTTTTTTACTGTCGATCCAAATAACGAATACAGACATTTCTTTATTTAAATATCAGTTTTAATGTTTTACCCTACCAAACGTTTTATAAACCACTTGTAGTCTAATTTTAGGAATTCATGGTGGACTCTAAAATGATAATTTTTAAAAATTACTGCAGCAATGCACTAATATACTACAATTTGCACTGGAGCAGAACAAAAACTACATCCATGTGAACGACACTCAGTACCCTGTGGAAACGTCACGCAAGAAAAGCCTTCAAAGGTTTCGGCCAAGGATGTTTAGAGCCTTTTATTTTCTTTTTACTGATACTGCATGTAGCCCAGGACTCAGGTCAAGTCTGAGTCCTTAGAGAGGTAAACCCTATCAGCTCAGTGAATGTGCTCTATTGAGGCTCATTTTAAACTGATGCATTTATTGTGATGTGAGGAGATCTTCTATTGAAGGGTAAACGAATGGTAATAAGGGTTGACTGGAATATGTTTACATTATGATTGATCCTCTGAAAATGGCTGCTACCAAAGTCTGATTAGTTAAGTTGAAGTCCTTTTTTTGTAAATTACAATAAGAGGAAGTTTTGTTAACCTGGATATATACCACCACATTATACTTTTAGCTGATTATTAGGAATGCACTGGTTGTAGGCTGTTTGTTCCAGCCAAATTGGCTGATAAATTATTTTCTTCAGTACTTTGTATTAGCCAAGGTTGGCTATTAGTAATATTACATATTCTTACATGGACCTTCACTACATACTCATTCACTGCATACTTGCATACTTAAATAATGTGGATCAAGTGTTAAATGAAAAGAACAAGGCTACTGGCTGTCTGGCACAATGAGCTATGATTAATTATCCTACAACAAGTACAGCATCAACACAAATTCAGTGTTAGTACACTGACCTAGCTCATGCTCTGTGTCAACAAGCTGCAAGACAGACCAGCCAAAAATAAATACACCAGTCGATTGCTGATTTCATTGTTACAAGGAAAAACCTCTCAATTTCAGATACCAAGGCCTATTTCAACCGTGCATCCCTACTGATTATTATTATTATTTTCATTAACTGCAGATGGACTGAGAGGTAATGATCTTTTTAATTTACAGGCAGTATTCTTTCATTTGAGACTGTTTTTCATTGAATTTACGGCAACTTGTCAATCAGCACAAACCACGAATCTTAATTGTCTGCTCTCTCTTATCCCTCATACTAGTGGCCTTAGACCATGATTTCCATGTATAGGGTCTGGAGGTAAAGCTGTGAACAAAAGGGGATTTGCAAATCCCAGTTTAAATTAAATGTGTCTGTGGAAAACTGTGATGTTACCATCCAAAATATGTTTGGAACTACATTTGATTATATTATGTTATGTTGGTTGGAATAAATTTCTCTGTGATAAATGCAGATGGAGACCAGAGCATGTCCATGTTAGAATTAGACATTAAAGGGCCCATATCAGGCAAAGCTGTGTTTTTGTTTTTAACAAAAGTCTGAAGTTGTGCTAGAAATGAAATTGAGCTTTGAAATGTACCATTCAGTCCCTAGTCAAAACTACAGTTTGTAGTTTAAACTTTTTTTAATTACTCAAAATACACAGCAGGCAGTCACATCAGAGGTTATTTACATAGGTCTTACAGGCAAAATAAATGTAGGGTATGGGCCCTTTAAACAAGCAGTACTGTCTATATATATATACGTACAAACATACACACACAAGCACATAATTACATATATTGGACAGCAGGGGGCAATGTGCTGCTGCTTATATTTTACATGAGACACACCACCTTTCTGCACTTTCTGTTCTGAACTGACATCTTTGATACATTCGTGTATTTGTATCATTATTTCTGATTTTTTAAATATCATTAAAACACAGAAGGTGGAAAGTTTTTCTGACAGTCATTTCTGATACTGACGGGTACTGATACTGCAAACGGTAGAAGCATCAGTGTTTTCAGGTATCTCCAGTGTGGGGCAGTGTTCCTTTATCAAACAAGCTTATGTACCTATCCATGCCCCCATATATCCATTTATTTATTAGGCCTTGGTGCATGTTATTAGACTATTTTGTACCTTTCTAGATTATAGTGTGCTGTTGATTTTGGGACTGGTAAACAGATCTTAAATATCACTGTGTATGTAATTCCATTAGATTATTATAGATTTTGTTTTCTAAACCAACAAGATTTACAGAGATTTGTAAAAAAAAACCACTTAAATGATGTTCAACTGGCTTATTTACGTCATAGCAATTAAGCAAATCGTATAACTTTTTTTTGGTGAACAGTTAAACATTCAGGCTTCACGAAGCACATCTCAAATCAATTAAATTATATTATTTTATTACTGGCACATGAATTCTTTGAGGAATAGGCTTCACCAATGAAAAACAATGTTCTCCATCGAGCAGGTTCCAGCTTCCTTGAGTAAAGGTTGACAGATCAGTGGACAGGTTGTAGCCTTATTATAGGCCCGATTTTCAATATCCACCAAAAATTTCCAAAAGGTTTGATATCCAACATTGAGTTTGTGAGTTTATGTTACATTTATAGAGAGAACATTTAACATTATACATTATGTTGAGCAGCATTGTGATCCTGAATAACGGTCATTATTACCAAACCTGTTTTCTATAAAATGAATAAGAAAATGTCTCTGACCTGTACATTGAACAGGTGATGATGATGATCTCCCCTGGTTCTATACCTGACATGTGTCTCCAGATCATAAAAAATGGGAAAATGTTTTTTTTTTTCTGCAGGCATTCATTGTTGTTTAATTTGAACATCAGCCAGAATTGGCAGCATTTTCTAATAGCAATTTCTCACAGACCGTCATCTTTATCCAATTATTAACACTCCAGGGCTATTTGTCTTTCATCTGATTTGCTTACAGTTCTGCCCCAAACAACTCCTGATTCCACCCATTTTTTGTGGGCATTTTGGATTTTCAAGGTTTTAGGACTTTGAATTTCTCAGTGGCAATAATCACGTTTTCCTCTTTAGACTAACCAACCTCTTTTGCCTGACTCTATGTTGAGTTTTCTTCTTTAATGATTTTTATAGTCCTTTCCATTGTTTCAGTCGACAATTGTCTTGTGTTTTATTTCAATTAGCCTTTTCAGCAGCTAATGGTCTCCACGCACTTTCTTTTAACTGCAAACTCGTTTGTATCTATTTTTCTTAATGACACGAATTCCTAGAGAAACTCTCCAAAATCGTATGGAAAGCTTCCAAGGTTTTGTTATAATTGCAAAGGGAATACTAACTCCATATTGAAGCTTATGTAGCTGAATGAAATGTCATTAAAGTCCAATGTTGGGGTATTGGACGTCCCAATACTTTTGTCCACATAGTGTATGGTTAAGTTACCGCCATATTTCAAAGAAAAAAACTTTCTGGAATGCGAATCTAAAGAACTCCGCCCATTGTAACGTAGTGAGCGCTGATTGCCTGAGACATCTGGCATGTTAATTTGATTGATGAGTTGTGTCAGGGAGGGGGCGCTGTCTGTGAACTGGAGAGCTACTAAACCCTCGTTGAAATGTGCACTGAATATGAATCTCAGCCATCAAATGTGATGTGGCCAAACTCTACAGACATGTTTCATAGCTTTTATGGCAATAAAAAATGAAAAAAAAAACAGCATACATGTAGGACTTAATATGTAGTCTTAATCATGCAAACGAGATTTGGTTTTCGTAGAACAAACCTCAATGCATCAGTCTAGTCAGCTCATTAACCTACTTCTTGTGCTTTATTTGTTTACAGTCCGGCTGAAACCGTCTTCGCAGTGGAACTGAGGTAACCTTAAGCAAAGACCGGTTCTTTGCAGTTGGCTATTGGTCAAATGTGACATCATGAAAAAACCCAACCCCCACCCAGCAGCAACCGCAGCGAACACATGGCATAAACAATGCAAAGCTGGGTCCCTTTTTATGTCTTTTTCGCCTACGAAGGTCACATTTGTGCTCATGCGCGTCTTCGTGTTTATCACATTCAAACCAGAGCCTTAGCATCAATTAACTCTTAATCTGCAGCTAAAATGCACGATTTTTCGAGTAATTCTTCACAAAACTCTATACTAACCGTAGCAATACACACACTGTATTACATGGCATTTAATTTCAAACAGGCTAGCCCCAGCATTACAACGCAGTTACCAAAATTAAACGTGGAAACGAATCAATAGATGCAGCAGGTGTGTCAAATGATCACACAGCACTAGAACCAAGTACTAAACAGAAACATAGTGAAAACTGTGTTTTTTTGTAGCGTGTTTTACTGTTTATTCATTGAAACTCCTGTCACTTCATTAGACTGGAGCTGAACCCCAAAAACCCGCCCAAACCCGGTCTGAACCGGTTGGGGAAAGAACACGCGTGCATTGAGACGCCCCCTCTCTCGTCACGCGCCAAAAAAAAGAACACGGTTGGCACCCTTGCGATTGGCTTACTGGTTCTCCCTTTACATGCGAGCCTCCAGGCTTTGTGTGCTGTGATTGGTAGAAGTGGACCAGTGACCGGAGAGAAAGCTCTCGCCATTGGTCGAAAGGAGAGCAAATGCTCGACCCTGATTGGTCGCGGGTCTTTCTTTTTGTTTGTGGAAGCCAAAGTTGTAAACTAAGCGCGTGCTGAAGGAAAAGCGAGGGGAGAGAGAGGAGCGGGCAGATTTACCGGAGCGCTGCGGAGCGGGTAGGACGGTACCTCGAATTTCGCCCAGTACCATCACTCTGTCAGAGAGGCGAGAGAGAACCGACCATCCGCCTTCTCTCCATCTCCTTTCAGTCTCAGCTTCTCCACCATTTTGTTGAACCTCTTTTTCGGCCATACCGGTAGCTCAGCAGCAGCAGCATCATTCCCACCAGAGGGGCTTTTGTTTCCAGAGCCGTTCAGCTATCGCCCTCGTTTGGGCGGTCGGCCCCTAGCTTTTTCAGAGCAGGGCACGACGATTTGGGTCTCTTTTTAAAACTAAATTAACCAAATTTCACGTTTTTACCTCAGACTTTTACCTTGGCGACGCTAGTTTTTAATCCAGAGGGGATCCGGATCGGGTGAGGCGGGAGGAGGCAGCGGCTGAAGAGAAATCGGCTCCGGCTAACGAAAATTAGCCCCACAGCTGCAGCATCCCATTGTTGTGGTGCCGGATTCTATCCTCCCGATCCCGGATCCCTTTATCGCATTTCTGTTTTTTTATATTTATTTTACATACGAAAGCAGCTATAGTTTGAGATTAAACATGTGCTCCCGAGTGTGGTTCGTGACAGACCGGCGCATCAGCCAGGAGTACCCCCAAGTCCAGATCCTCCGGGCTTTGAAGGAGCGATGCGTGGAGGACGACGTGGAGTTCCGTTATCTCCTGATGGACGAGATCGTTATAACCATCACGGACGGACAGCTAGGTAAACGATGATTACACGTGCATGTGTGTGCGAATTTACTCGCATAATACTTTTTGGAAAGTGCAATAAAATAAGCCATAGTCGTAGCTTAAAACGTGGTTTGTTATCCAAAGATTAAAGAGAGATTCCGTCTCTCTGTGTGGAGTCCAGTGAGTCTGGGATGCTGAGTTAGCTCCATGCTAAGCTTTGTGATAGTGACCGCCTAACCTAGTTTCCACTCAGCCCTGGGAAGTCTCGGGGATGTTGAATGAGGCGACCATTTTGTTGTTAAATGCATGGAAATAAAATATGGGAGAAAACAAGTGAAAGCGTGTAAAATCGTTTGTGAAGCAAACGAACGAACGTAGGCTGCTATTCATTTGTCAAGAGAGTGTGGGATCACGAGGCTTTGCCTGCACAGAGGCCGCGACCAGAACCACATAAAGCCAGACTGAATAGACCTCATGGGTGAGGGGGGTGTGAGGGTGTGGAGGGTGAGGGTGTTTGGGTTCTGGACGCAGCCAGAGAGAAAGAACCAGCTGTGCATTCAGGGCCAGTCTGAAGAATCCCCCCACAGACACTGGATCACAATGTGTAGCACAACGTGTAATCCTTTATTAGCATTTCTCTCATCTTCTGCTCTGGTTCTAGTCTGAATTGGCCGGTTAAGGCCGGCTAATCAGACAAACCCTGAAGGCCACATTTCCCTCCATAATGTATTGAATGCTAACGCACCATAAGATCATACTTTATGGGTTTGGTTTTCAGGTTTGACAGGTGGGTGTAATCCAACAACGCACGACATATACCCTGTATACTTATCTGCAGTGTGATGGCAAAACAACGGCATTATGGATTAAAGACCAGAACAGGTTCTGCAGAACCCCCACCCCACCCTACCCCACACTGCATGCAGTATGTCTGTACTGATAATGTTGGAGAGAGATAGGATGCCCTGTTTGCAGCACATGCTGTGTTTACATGCCTGTATCACAGTCATAAACGTGACACACTTATGGGTCTGCCATCCAAAAGGAAGACATGAAAATCACCTGATTTATTTTGTCACCAGAGAGAGAGACAGAGGGAGAGAGAGTGATGAGTCAGGAGGAGAAAGGCTGTGCATGCTGAAGGAGAAATGCAGAGTCTGTCCTTCCTCAGAGAGAAACAGGAGAATCAGCAGTATCGCTGGTGGGGAAACTGGGAGATTTCTTAGAGTAACAGGTTTTTTGTTAGACGTGCCGTGGATTTATTACTTATGTCTAATAAATTGTCAGAGCCTGAAATTAAGGGGCTTTGAAAGCTTATATGGGATGCCATGGTTTTCCTGCAGTGCCAGAATTGATACTAATACATGGACATTTAAACAGTGTAGCAATTGACACAATCTACCTGGATTAGCATGATATTTATATCTGGAGAGGTTTCAGGTAAAGTGAAGGAAACAAAAACCACAATAGGCATGCATCACCTGTCTAAAGCAGATCATTTTCATCTGATGATATTGGAATGATTATAATATCTTCATGTATCCCTCATATTTAATTGATGGGTAGTACTTGTATCATTTAGGCAGCACCAGAGTTTGGAGCTCTGCTATAGTAGAGGGTGTGTTCTTCACATTGTTGATAAAGGGAGTGTTTTGCTTTGGCTTTCATCTGATGGTGTACTCTGGTTACAGTCACATGTGCCTCCTGCAGCTCCTAAATTTACCCTCAATTTCCAGTTAAGTCCATCAACATCACTCCACTTGGCACCTCTCTGAGGAGACGGCCTTTGACCTCTGATTCCGGCTTAGTCCTAGACACCCAGACAGTGCATTAAAGATAGACAGGTGGTTGTCGAGACAGTGGAAGGTAGATCACCTGAAGGAGGTGTGTAACCAGGTCTGTGAGTGTATGTTTTGAGGGTAATCTACTGGCCTGGATCCTGGGGAGGTCAGATTAGGCCTGTGGTCCATATTCGTAAGATTAGGCCACTGGACAGTTGGTCAGCTCTGGGATTTATGCTCTCTGGTGGATCAACATCCTGCTACTGTACGTCATTGATACAAGACATACATTTAAAATGCTGCTTCCAACACTGGCAAGGTCAAATATTGAGGCCGAAGTTACATAATTAACATGCGACTTGTCTAAAAATGGACCAAATAACAGATTACAACCAAAATACCTAGGAATACATAACAGTTAAGTACAATGCTTACCCTTGGATGGCTTTTTGTTATAAACATGTGAAAAAAAAAATCAATTTTGATAATTACCAGTTAGCCCTTGTGAAGTAACAGAATATTCCATTTGCTGTGAATTTTTTTAATGAATGAACACATTAATGCAAAACTGAGTGGGTATGGTCCTAACTTAGTGTTTGTTACTGCAGCTCAGCCAGTGTTAAATTAAAGCAATCCAATTGATCAATATTCAACAACCTTTCATTCCGCACAAAATTGAAGAAAGGAAGTTGCTATTCTTTTATCGATCCCAGAGACCATGTGTTGTACACCATATTATGGCTTAAAACTGTACGAAGGCCCCTTGATACTGTGCATTATGTGCATGAGGTGGTGTGTGTGTGTGCTGTGAAATGACACAGCACTCAATGTGCATTTTGAGACTCGTGACCATGGGAATTCCAGATCCTGTGCAAGGAGATGGCAAAGAGTGTGTGTGTTTATTGGAGTGGTGCATCAGGGGTGGACCTCGGTATGGCAGTGGTGATCATTCCTCCAGTGGGTGGCAAATGTAACACTGTTTTGCTGTAACTGCTGAATTGTGTATCCAAATTCATCAAGAGAAGATGCTTCTATAGTCATAATTTGAGTACTTCCTGTCACACATAGCCATGAGCCTAGGAACTCACAACAGCCAGAACACATGACACAGGCTATTTACAAAGTCCTCTCTTAGTAACCTCAGTATTGTCTGATTGAAATATAGTTCTTCTCCCGTTGGATGTGTGTTTGTGTTGTTAGGCTCATCTGCTTTGTGAAATGATCACTTGGAGGATTCTCTTCTCTACATACAGACACGTACACTTGAAGGCACACCCTTGGTTAATTCTATGCGTCATATTTGTAAACGCACACACTAAGCTCTGTCAATACTAGATAATGTCTGTTTTGATAGTGTTCAATTTAACGTGCGTCCTTTTAAGCTATTTAAAAAAACGTACACGTGTCCCAGAGTGCGAGTTTCCTTTATTTTAAGGGAAAATTCTTACTTGCTTGGTGCATGTTTTGGCATTTTGTGTGTTTGTGTGAGTGTGTGTGTGTGTGTGTGTGTGGCGCACACATGCACCAAGCAATGACCATCACACACAAATGTGATGATGAAAGTTAAAAAAATCTTTTGCACAACCAAAATACCCACTTTTGAGCATAAAGCAACAGCTGCTGCAGAAAGAGAAGCCTCAGGGGATTTTGGGGGGTGGGAGCTGGGAGAGAGCAGGCGAAAGGGAGCGATAGAAAGTTTAGGGGGGGGGGGCTGGAAAGGAGGGTGGGATGATGTGGCCACAGATGATTTTACCATCTGAATGTGCCTGTTTCTTTCTGAGCCACGGAGAACTCGTGACCGATTTAACTCTACTTGTATTGCTGAGCAGTCAAAACACATATCCACACATGCACGCGCACACACACTGTGCGTATTCTTTATGTCCAGCTCTGTGAGTTAAAATCCCAGCGTGTGCCAGCAGGGTTGCATCAGAGGCAGCAGCATGCGCCTGCGCAAACATGCAGCATTTTGTGCTAGAAAGGTGAGCAGTAGTGTCGATCAGAATTGTAAGTAAAGACTGAAATTATTTAAAAATATATATATATATATATATTCTTCCTTGTTGGTTCATATTTTTTGGTTATTATTAACTCCAAGTAAATTTTAACCATAAACTCTAAAACATAATGACACTTTCTCCTTTCTGAAATGTCTAACGGATGATCTGCAGGAAATCAAGTACTGGGATTTATTTGAAGTTCTATGATAACCAACATAGCTGTGCTACAACTGAATAATTTGCAAGCTAATGTGTGTGTTTATGGGCCACTCCCGTGTCTGTCTCTCTCTCTCTCTCTGTCTCTCTCTCTCTGTCTCTCTCTCTCTGTCTCTCTCTCTCTCTCTCTGTCTCTCTCTCTCTGTCTCTCTCTCTCTCTCTCTCTCTCTCTCTCTTTCTCTCTCTCTCTCTCTCTCTCTCTCTCTCTCTCTCTCTCTCTCT
>JBBKCR010000016.1:9532934-9544384 GCA_037577295.1 Ladigesia roloffi
CTCTCTCTCTCTCTCTCTCTCTCTCTCTCTCTCTCTCTCTCTCTCTCTCTCTCTCTCTCTCTCTCTCTCTCATATATCCAATATTCATACATAAACATGCATATGTATAATTAAAGATTTTCAAATGCTGCAGTTGTTCAAGTGTTGGCTCCTATACAGACGATTCGAGGTTCGATCTCTGCAGCCATCCATGGCCAGGAGTAAAAAAAAAAAACACAATTGGCCATTCTCTCTCTGGGTTGGCCTTTCTGAGATGCTAGTCAGTAAAGACGTTTTAGATAATATAAATTGATTATTGCTGGCTGATCTGTGATGTTTATGTGACAGTTTAAAATATGTGGTGAGTTTATTGACATGACTAGGATATCAGGATGTTGGTCATCATGCTCTTCAACACACTACTACCCCAGAGATCTTTTTTTTTCACTGTGACTTTACATGAACCCATTTGTACTGCAGCATCAGTCATTAATAATCTGTGAGTGTGAGTAGTGAGAGAAACCAATGCTGCTCAGTATCGCCTTCAGAAAACTGTTATGTCATTATCACTTACCATACTTCCCTTTTTTTTTCTTATGAAGTCGCCCTGAAATGAAACTAAATAATACACTGGGGCTATAGAGCAAACCTTTCCTATCCTTTCAGGTAATTTGTGCATGTGTGAGTAATTAAGGCAACCCAGTGTTGAATATGAGGTGTTTAATACAGCTGAGATAGTAATTAAAGCATTAAAACACGAAGCAGAAGGATCTGGGTTAGTGGGTCAGTGCGGAGAAATGGTGAGAGACAGAATAACTCTGTGGTGTTGTATAACTGCTTTAGAGGAGACCAAAATGTCAGAAACTCAGTATTGCGGAGATGTTGCCCATGCTGTGAGTGTATTTCACCAGCTCATTTGGTATGGCAATAAAGAAAGAGAAAGAAGCCGTGTTTGTTTGTGTCCGTGTGACAGAAGGAGGGCAGTTTTCCAAATGCAAGGCTCAGCCAGCTCTTAGGTGTTGCCTAGATACTTCTCCAAAATTCTGAACACGGTACCGTCTGGCTGCGCTGCGTCTGCTGAATACGACACAGAAATAAAACCTATTAAACTTACCAAAAAAGTGTTAATGGAAAGAAATTGTGTAAATAATTCTTCATAATTCAATAGCTTGACAGAAAATAAACAACTGATGGTGATTTAAAAGATGAATAACTGATATGAAGAGGGTGTTTAGTAATCAGGAGGATCACAATAAGTGACTTGTGAATGTCATTTTATTAATGTTTTTAAATGTACTTACTGGTTTCAATGTCTTTCTCAGGTCTCCGAGTGGGGCAGGAGATGGTGACCTCATACCCTCAGGTAGCTGTGGTGCGTGTTCCCACTCCATGGGTGCAGTCTGACAGTGACATCACTGTTTTGAGGCACCTGGAGAAGATGGGCTGTCGTCTGGTCAACCGGCCCCAGGCCATCCTCAACTGCGTCAACAAATTCTGGACCTTCCAGGAGCTGGCTGGACATGGGGTCCCACTCCCTGATACTTATTCCTACGGTTAGCATTAATGTCACACAAACATAACTCAAGTGGTTAGCCTTAGGCATTCATGGACATGGAGTAGTATGTATCTCAGACTTTCTTGTATATTTTGTATAGTCTTGTGAAACATTTCTGCTTGATCTCGCCAGCTCTGTTCTTGATGATTTCGGTCCCTTTCAAAAAGCCGTTTAAGGGCTGTCACTTTTATGCAAATAAGCTGTCGCTTTCCATGCCCCATCCAGCCCAAGCATTTGATTCCCCATGCCAAAATCTTTCAGTTGACAGACAGTATTTATTATAGTGTGATGAAACATAGGATTGAAGTTTTCATTGCATTCTCTTCATCCTATAACAACACTTCTCTGTTCTGTTTTCACCCTAACTCTTAAAATAGAAATGAAATATACAAAGACTCCAGTCAGCAAAATCTGTAGGAAACAACTAGAATGTAGTTTATTGTAAGAAAAGGCTGACCTACAGTGGTACTTCAGTTTGGATACACTGTACAGTAATTTTATAAAGACGGGGTGTCTCTCACTTTCTTACTGATCTTTACTTGTTTTTGGCAACTGAAATATTAGACACCATGCTAAACAACTTGTCAGTCATTCAGAGCTAAGCTGAACTCACTGAACTAGCACCAACTTGCACAGACACACACACTTGTGTTACTAGGAGACACAAAGAGCAAAACAAACGTAAAGGTATATCAAAAACCTCTGATGTTAGCAATGACGATGCAAAATATGTTAGAAACACCCTTGAGTAAAGTTTGGGATGTAAGATGCGATTAGTACTGAATACTGTATGCTTAACAGTGCTCTTTCCATAAGCTTAAAGAAGTAAAAGCACCTGCCACACACATGTCAATGTCCATTAATCTCTGAACATATGTAAATTGTATTTACTTTTTATTTACTTTTTTGCCACTAGCTTGTGTTCAGACAGGGCCATTGACTGGTATACATAAGTAGACTAAATCCAGAGCCAAAAAAATCAGATATACACTCCTGAACTGATCTGAACTTCAGTAGGGTGGTATGACTGGAGTTTTCTTGTTTTATAACCAAATTAACTAAAGCCAGACAGTCCTGTTCTAATTTCTGTTATCTGTTTACCTAAAGTATGAAGCTATTTCTTATCTTAAAGCTGTGTAAGCAAACTGTGATTACCCACATCTTGTCCTAATTTTAACCATCATGCTGGACTGCTTGAAACAAAAACCATGCACATGTGGCTGGAGCAGGCGATAGTGAAAGTGTCTAAGATATATGGGTTAAAAAAATATTGGTTAAAATACAATTTAAAGTATGGATTTGTATGGGGTAGAAAATAACTGCTGATGGGTAACTAGAGCAAGCTGCTGTTTTATGCCCCTCCTACAAATGGAGGCAACGGATTTGGCAAAATTCTGACAAATGCCAGAGAAACTTAACTGGCAGAGTCTCAATCCTACAAACATGCACGCGCACATACACGTCTGCATCCCCACATGCGCAGAAGCGCATGAGCTGTTTATGTAACAGGGCTCTGTTTGGAGGGAGAGTGGGGACAACTCATGACCATCTGAATGAAAACAGAGACAGAAAGGCAGCTGCTTTAGTGACGTGGGGCTGTCTGACATTTGCTATTTGCTTTCCTGGCTGTCTGTGTGTCTCTCTCTTTTAGAGCGTAGAGGTTGGAAAAAGCTGCAACAGCTCAAAATGAGGTTCAATTGCTGCCCTAAAACAGAAAGCAGTGAGCAGGGTGTGAAGAGTTTAGGACACCATAAATCTCACTGGTCTCTACAGCTTTTATGAAACCCTCAGTAATCTCTCTAGTGGTCTTTCCAGACTGTGCAGAGTCTGTATGATGCTGCACTTAACCATTCTTCTCTTTAGTCAGACAGAGGCACAGATATAATTGATACTCTCCCGCCTCCCTCTGACTCTCACAAATCACTCGCTTTTTCCTTTGCCGTTTTCCACTCTGCAGTCCAGTCCACATCTGTCTCGTCTGCATTAATAACGGTGCCACATCACGAGCTGCTTCAGCAGCCGAAACTTCACTTAGTATTTGTATGAGTTATAAGGGCGGTTAGAACATTGTGTATATCACGACAGTTCAGTGGTTTAATTTAATAGTATTTTTTTATTGTTCCTTTATCTAATGAGAGAAATGATTTGATTTGGTTCAGTAATTCCTTCTGTTTGAACATGGATGCTAAGTTTATGGGAGAATGGGCTGTAGACATTGTATCTTTGTTATTGTTATATATTTAAAATCTTTTGTTTTACACAGCAAGAGAAATAAGACAATGTAAAAGACCGCAAGCGACAATTATTTGGGTTATAAAATACATTGCAATATGCTTTTCTAAGTATATCATGATCTTTTCAGTTCTTCTAGCACACTACGTTTTTTTAATGCAATTAAAATATGATCATTAATGTTTATTTAGGTTTACTTCAGTATGTAAAATAAGACAAAAATGTAACAGCCCCCAAAAAAATCTAATATAGCACATTGTGTTCTTTTTAAAATGTGTTGGAATTCTGTGATATGTTTTATATCACCCACCCCTTCTTCAATTTTAAGTTCAGAATGTTCATTAGGAGACAGGTTTTGGCTCTGTTAGCACCAATAAATATATCCAAGGCATACAGAGATTTGTCATTGACATTCTGTATCCTTTTTGAATGATTAACACCGTGGCAATAAATTACAAAATAACACTAAATGAATGGCATGTGTGATAGATAACCATGGAGCCGTTCGGACGCAGAGGGTGTGTTTCTGCAAGTTCGCACTTGACTCCCTTCTGTAGAGTGAGTGTGAAGGCATGGCAGCACTGAGGTGATATTTTAAGGATGATCAGTCTGTTTGTCAGAAGGCTGCCTGTACTGCATCACACCACTCTCTCTGTCCTCCTCCAATATGGCCCAGTAATGTCACACTTCTACTACAGTGGAAATTAGAATCTACTCATGACAGAGTTAGTAATGCGTGTGTGTGCATATCTGTGTACTTATGTGGTTGTGCTTGTCTCCAGGTGGCCATGACAACTTCCGTAAAATGATTGATGAGGCAGAGCCATTGGGTTACCCCGTTGTGGTGAAAAATGCTCGTGGACATAGAGGTAAGTCCTTCACTGATTTCAGATCAGCTTTACTGCTTTATCATCTGTGACTCAGGGGAGAAGTGCATATAACTTCTGCACCCTACTCGGGAGTGGCTGCACTTCCGACATTCCACCTACAGATGAAGACCAGACAAAAGCTTGCTGGCTAAAAGGCCTTAAGCTCACAGGGTGTCGGGGGCTTAGCAGAGTCAAGTCAGTAGCACACACCTCAGGCATTAGGGTAGAGAGTATTTGTGCATTGTGAGTGAAGAGCAGCTTTTTCTAATGCTCAAGAGTTTTCTTTTCTTCTTGAGGAGTGTAGAGGAGTCATGGGTGTTGGTCAGGATGTAAGGTTCCTTAGGCTATACCCTTTGAAAATGCTGGGACCCAAGACTTGTTTGTCCAAAGAACAAACTGTTCTGCAACTGCAAAATTTGTCTGCACTGTTTATTTAATATCTGGTTATGGTTCTGTATTTATCTTTTGCTGTTTTCAGTGATCAGAATTTTTAATCTCAGAGAGATCTCTATTGCAGACCTGCAGTATTTATAAAACACCCAAAGCATGGCAAAACAATGATGAATTGCATGGTATTTAAGGTTCAAACTTGGGGGCAAAGGCCTGAGTTGCACACACACACTGAGACCATTTTGTTCAGTGTCACTTAAAATATAGCAGTGGCATTCCTCCTTGATGTGTGAAATGGTACCCCAACACAACACCTCTACTTCTTGAAAGCCTTGGTAATTACCTAGAAGTAGTGGATCCCCTAAAGTGGAGAATAGAATGTCTTTTAACCTTGTTTTAGCATTCAGTTATTTTTTTTTTCACGCCCATTAAATGGCTTTCAGCAAGTCAGTTAAGGTAACAAGCCGGTTCTGCTGTAACACCGAATAACAAAGAGAGTAGCCTGTGTGAGTAAGGTATTTAACCTATTGGGAAATATTCCAGTTTTGGTGCAAGAATGGATGTTTTCTGCACATTCCTGAAATGTGTCGAGTACTTTAGATCTCCTGTCATGTCACTTGTGTAGGTAAAGCAGTGTTCCTGGCACGGGACAAGCACCACCTTGCTGACCTGTGTCATCTGATTCGGCACGAGGCGCCGTACCTGTTTCAGGAGTATGTGAAGGAGAGCCATGGGCGGGATGTGCGAGTGGTACTGGTGGGCGGCAGGGTTATTGGATCCATGCTGCGCTGCTCCACAGATGGTCGAATGCAAAGCAACTGCTCCCTTGGTATGACCGGGAATGGGACTTGGGAAGGAGGGTATATTATGGAGTTGGATTTGGTTGCTATAGATGAGACTTGTTCAGTTTACACTAACCAGTAACCTTGTCCAAAAAGTAATGTTACAAAGCAAAAGAGAGAATTACAAACCTCAAACCACAGAATGCTTGAAATTGTAGGTCTAATATACCTGATGGCTCTCCAGATCTGCATCTTTATAATAGTTTTTTTTTCTCCACAAGAATGAATACATGTGTTATTACATCACACTGTCTCACACCCGCATTTTCTCTCTCCAGGTGGTGTGGGCATGATGTGTCCCCTAAGTGAGCAGGGCAAGCAGCTAGCTGTGCAGGTGTCTAACATCCTTGGCATGGACGTGTGTGGGATCGACCTGCTGCAGCTGAATGACGGCTCCTTTGTGGTGTGTGAGGCCAACGCCAACGTGGGCTTTATTGCTTTTGACCAGGCCTGCGGGATGGATGTGGCTGGCATTGTGGCAGACTATGCACTGTCGCTCCTCCCAAGCCGCCTCAACCGCAAGATGTCGTTGCTTTCTGTGGTATCCAGCGCCAGCGAGACCAGCAGTGAGCCCGAGGTCTGCATCCCCACTGAAGTATGCATCTCCACTGAAGTGTGCATCCCACCAGAGGTGTGCCCACCTGTCGCTACCTGTGCCATCCCTGATGCTGTCAGCACCATGAGTACGAGTTCCACCTCCAGCGAGAGTGAGGCAGAGCTAAATGAAATGGGCCACGCCCCAAGTGCAGCTGATCCTGCCTACAACATCAACTCCCTCCTTGCAAAGGAGATTAAACTTTTGACTGAGTGAGCTGAAGAAAAACAGCTACTACATGCACACACACAAGCACACATACATACACTGAAGATACATATACAGTACACATACATGACACAGTGGTCAAATACAATCACAAACACTCATGTCATACTAACCCACCATGTAATCCCATGCTGGTCTGAGGCTGCTCCCCTGATGTTGCTATTCCACTGAAATGACTGTACGAATGTGTAGTGCTGTGTGTGGAAGTGCACTTGGTGAGGTGTACACTCTGACCAAGCTAGCTGAGGTGCATATTCCAACAAAGCCTTAGCGCGCGAGCTGAGTGAGCGGTTTCCACTGTAGTACAGGGTGCAATGTGTTGGAGAGTGGTTTTAGTTGGGGAAGATTTTCCAATAGTCAACAAACCATTTATCATTAAACTGATTCCGAATTAATAAGGTAGGGTATGTAGACACACACACACATGTAGTGAGACAATTAATTCAGTCTGCCATTGACCCTGTTGCAAGGCTTGCCGAATGTGCTGTGCAGTGTGTTGCAAAGGTTTAGTGTGGAGAGAACTTGAAACAAATCTTGTTGACTTGTTGAACCAGTACCCTCCATGTGCCCTGCCAAAGGGTGACTACACACTGAGAAACACCCACACAGACACTCAGCATTAACACACAGAGAGAAAGACTGGAAAAGCTGTACATATTTTATTCCCAGTACAATGGACTCACCCACAACTGTACAGAACAAGGATTCGTTTACCATGTTTTTAGCTTCAGTGGTTGTCTGTATTTAATAAAACTCCTTATCACACAAGCACAGAGACCCGTCACTCCGCCACTTCGTCTTGATGTTTGTTTTTTTTTTGTTTGTTTGTTTTCTTTTAGCGGGTAGAGTTAGAATTTGAGTAGAAAAAGTAGCTGGTTCTGTGTCAGCACTTGAGAGTCAGGGAATCCCTTTTTATTTTTGGTTTTTACTCAGAATAAACTCATTTCATAGGTTTCAAAATGTCACTGTTGCACTCGTTTTGTGTGCAGAGGAGAAATTGGTCATAGATGAATTTTAGCACATATATATGAATTAAAAAATGAGAATGTTGAACTGTCCCTTTAAGAGCATCTTCTACCCACAGTCACCAGGAGTATGGAGCAGTTGAGTTAATGAGGCAGCCATTTTAGAGTACCTGCTGTCCCCCATTTTAAAGCAGGAGGGTTTGAGCTGCTCTGATCCAGTCAGATGGGCTCTGTGTCAGGGAGAGGATGTATAGAGGAGAGAGAAGTGGGGGGGAAGTGAGCTGTGTTTTTAAAAATACCTCAAATCAGTACCAAGTACCCGTACACACTTGTATGTGCTAGTATCCATACTTCTCTCATCGGACTTGTTCCATTTGTGCAGCAAGTTCCACAGGACAAGCAGTTGAATTATGAATGCTAATTACGATTTGCAGACCCCAAAAAATGCCGAATACCTTGCCAACACTAAACTTCAATAAGCTACCTGTTTGGAATCAAACTGTTTGTACAATAAAAACGAACTGCCAACTCAAATGGGTGCTAGAACTTCACTGAGTCCAGCCCAGTGTTGTAAAGACTGAGCTGAATCCCGCTGTTCTCTTTACTTCCTGCACATGTGATGAAGTCTGTAGACTCTCTGGTATAAGGTTATAAAGGTTTTTAGAACCATAACTTAGACCCTGTCTTTACCTTTTTGGTATCTTTTTCCCTCTGTTCAAAATTTCTCTCCGAATTCAGAGCAAGTCTGGCTGAATTCACCTTCATACCGAGTGTCTGTATTAACAAACGCAGCTTATTTAGAGTACGGACCAGTTTCGTGATCATAGTTTACATTGTCCGGCTTTGGACTACAGACAAAGCAGTTTACGTTCATTTTCAAACTCTTGAATGCATATTTACACAAGCATTCATAAAATAAGACTTGGAAGTTGGACCTGAAGTAGATTTAAGAAGTGTGTCATGGTTTACACTGAGACTATTCAGATTAAACTCAGGGAAGCAGCCTGGATCGAATCCCTCCCCTGATAACCCACAACACATCCATCCTAGACAGGTCTGTAATGTGTGTCGACCAACAACAAAAATTAAAACTATTTAAAAAATGAAAAAGATGCTTGTACCATGAAGGTCAATATGCACTTTTTTCCTTGCTTGTTTTATAATGTTCAGTATTTTTTATGGTTTATTTTTTAAGGAGAAAACTGGTTTGTGTGCACTAATCTCATTCAGGGAGGAAAATGGGAGACTGAAAAAAACCTGGTTTTAGTGAAATGGTTGACTAACAAAGGCATGCAATTGCTGAAGCACACAGTGAGATGTGCACACACACACACACACACAGCCAGCCTGTCACTACCCTTCCTCTGTGTTGTGACTTGACGTACTGTGTGTGATGTGTTCCATCATTCCATCACCCTACAGAAGAGCAGGCGGTAACTAAGCGACCGGAGACACACTCCATCTTTGCAGCAGGAACCTTCAGCAGGGCCACAGAGCCATTTTGGCCTTTTACTGAATTCTCAAGTCTCCAGAGACCTGAGAATACAGGGTGAGACAAAATTGCAGAACATCAAGTGTTGAATCTGCGTAAAACTGATATATGTTCCTGCAAATTCGACTCAAACTGGGCAAATCGGAAAAGTATTCAGGAGTATGTAAATGCCAAAATTTTGATCGACAAGGTACCACTCTAAACCACCTCTATCAATGGTTTTACTCATTGGTAATTACAGCATTCAAAATGAATATTTATTTCTAAAAGCTGCTAACATTTCATTATTTTGCTCTCCAGGATGTGAAAGGGAAAAAAAAAAAGTTTCCAGATGTTAACCACACTTTATCGCCTCTTTATTCTTTCTTTTTCTTTTTTTTTTTTTTGTGAAACGTTCCACCTGAATGCCAAAAACGCAAGCAATGTTGTATAATTCAGTCTAGGGAAACTATTAGTATAGAAATCTAACATTGATGTTATGTGTTATAACAATAATAATAAAGACATTTTAAAAATGTCTGGAACATGAAAAGAGCTTCAGAGGCTTGTGTCTTTCTTTAACACCATCATTTCAGTACATTCTCTAATTTAACACTCCCAACTACTAATTAAGACTTGGCCATATATCATGCAGAGAAACTGCACAGCCTTCGATTGCAAACACAGAATCGTTGCCCTCACACACACACACTGCAATTTCTTCATTGTCATGTGTCTACATTGTTGCATAAGATAATATTGGACATCAAGTACAGTGTACATATTTGTAGTGAGGTTGACTGAGTGTTGAGGTTTTGTAGGAGTGTTATTTCAATGATTGCCAAGGGTATTCCAGTGAGAGCTGAGTCAGAGGTGTGGAGAGCAAACTGCTCAGTTTTAAACATGTTAAAATGTTGAGTGCATTCGGGATGAACTTTAAGTGTTTATTGGATGCTGAGGTGTTTTTCTGCTTCTTGTATGAGCTCCTGGATGGACTCAGCCAGATAGTTCTCACACTGCCTGCTAAGCTCCAAGGCCTTCCTACCAAAGTCCAGCGCCTGCACATACAAACACACAAAAAAAATCAGATATCAAGAGCAAATGAAGGACAACAAATGAGTTCCTAAGCATGGTTAGAACCTGGACCACCATTTAACAGGCGAATCTGTTCTAGAGTTCATCCAACAGAGTTTAGCTCTAGGTCGTGGGCTACAGGATGTTGGAATCCCATTATGACCAGAGCAATGCTAAGTCTTTATCTCTTTGACTTTAGCCATTAGCGCTAATCCCTACACTACATCGTACGACAAAAGAACAGGCACACAGGACTGTGCAGGGTCTTAGACACACGTAAGTCTTTCATTTATACAACAGACCCTTCCCTTAAAGCTGCTAACTGTATTTCGCTATGGGAAGGTTATATTTAGGAATGACATCAACAGGGATTTACTTTACCCTTAAAGACAGTTCCAGAGTTACAAATGGGAACTAAGGATATAATCTCAGAGCTTCAGTGAGCCAAAGCAAATGGGTTAGCCTGGCTAGCCTACGAGGGTCACTAGGTCCAGGCTTCCCTCTCTGCCAGTGATAGCTGGCAATTTAGTTTTGTACCAAACAGACTAGCTTAGTCACTCTGGTGTAGAACCACATTCTCATATTTATACACCACTCAGGCAAGTGTACATTTTGTGAAGAAATTCTGGCATGAAAGGAATGCTTGGTTTCAAACCATCTACTATCTGCCACATCTGGAACATATTGCCAGGTTTGACAGATGGTAATTTCCTTGTATTTAAGAAACCCACTGACTCAAAACATTTACTGTATATAGAAGTTTCAAAGCTGCAAACTATTTTTATTTGCGGTATTTATATGTGTTGCTGTCGAAACAAAACTTGCACTGACATTCTATTTCTTCCCTGCCTTTTGAAAATGCTTACAAGTCTTGGCATTATGTGAAACATACAAAACAGAAATAGACCGGAATAAAGTCATTTTACATTCAGTTCCATTAAAAAAACATTATGTTCTATTATACTGTTACTTTTTGGAACACTGGCAACTATATGTTACTGGTGGAATAGGTAGAGAGAGAAACAATGCATGAATGTTCCTTAAATGATATATCAAGACAATAATGCGTGTTTTACACAATTATCCCCAATTCCCTTATAATTCATTCAGATACTTCAGTTTGAGAAGATGTTAAAAGTGTTGCATTGTCTCTTTTATCCACACGCTCAAATTAACACACACACACACACACACACACACACACACACACACACATATATATATATATATATATATATATATATATATAT
>JBBKCR010000016.1:9563494-9573631 GCA_037577295.1 Ladigesia roloffi
ATATAAAAAAACACACACACACACACACACACACACACACACACACACACACACACACACACACACACACACACACAAATCAGGATTGCAGGGAAGAGAGACCACAGTAACATGGACTAAGTAATGTGTTCTAATTTTACACATTGTGACACATAGTAAGGCATTTGTCCATAACAGTGCAGCGGAAAATGCTGCAGGAGATCATACAGTGAAACACAGTTAGTGGAGATAATTCCAGTTCATATCTGTAAGTTGAGTTCATTTATATTTAATAGCAAAGGGTTTAAAGTAGACATAAGAGCCACTAAACTATGTAATCAGACTTTTTCTCCATGGCATCTACATTGATAAAACTAAGCAACTCTTTTACACACTGCATTCTAGCCCCAGTTTTCTCCAGGCAAAGTCCTCTGTCACCTGGCTTAGACAGATTTAACACTAGAACTCCCAGAGGCCAGCCATTTGGCAATTCTACGTCTCCTGACTCCTCCCCTAATTTAGTACAGCTGTTGCTTGTTAGCTGAGGAGTTCTGTGCACATGCCCTTTAGGTTCTAACAACACCTAAGCATGTGCAATATACCATGCAAATATGCACTCCCACACAAACGTAAAACTGTTACTTATAGGGTAAAAATATGAATGATATTGCTCCTATATGTTAATTGCCAAGTTTTGACAGTGTTTTGATCAGATTCAAAAATGCCAGATTTTATTCAGAAGTAGTTTACTTATACTGAGAAAGACATGCACAGATATTTTATACACCAATTCTGGTGCCCGAAAGTAACAGATTACCTGACTGATAATTTCTGGATCAGCCATATGCCACTGCATGATAAGATACTTTTCAGAAGAATCACCACTGTACCACCATTTTATACATATAAAACACATTCCATTTATGTGGTCTGGATAAAACATTAAAATGTTTTAATGTTTCATAGTAATAATTTCACAGTAAAACATTTCTGTCTAAAAAGGAATGCTTTAAATGTACCTCGTTAAACCAGAAATAGTCATATCTGAGGTTGGATTAAGAGAATTTTAGTGATGTAATCAAGAGTGAAAATGATTCAGCTTCAAACTTCAAGAGGTGGAGCAGAAAGTCTTTCTGTGTCCCACCCAGGCACTTCAAGGATGGGATTTTCAATAAATAGCACACACAAACACTTTGGTGGATGACTGGTTAACTCTGGATTTCAATTTCATATTTAGAGTCTCATTCTGTACAATCAAACACACCATTTGGGAATGCCTAAGTAGTTGCAATGCATTGTGGAAGTTGTTGTTTTTAAAAGTAAAGCTCAAAGACACCTGGGAAATAAATATAGCGATTTCTCTTAATGTGGTGGCACAACTTAAGCCATTCTGAATCAAGGTTAACAGATCTCAGGTGTAGATGTTCTGTTAGTGGGTGATTTTATTGTATTTTGATTGTGTTTTTTTAATATGCATCATTACTGATTCTATAACTATTATTGTGTGTCTTTCCAGAAACCACAGAGGCAAATTAGCTTGCAGCTAACTCTGTTGCCAGGGTGCCTTTTTACACATAAGATGAATGCTTATGTACATAAACCCAGAGAGTATACAAACAATAAACAACACAAAACAAGGTTTTCTTATGACAGCAACATTACTGCATGAGAGAGCTAACAAGAAGTCTCTGGTTGATTCCAGATGTGGCATTTGTGTCTCCACTCTGTCGCTGTTGTCTCTCAACTTGAGGACCAAAGAGCAGACAGTGCCAGTAAAGCAAGCTATCATGAGTGGCATAAACAGTTTTCAGTGGCAACGTTCACCACCTGACTCTCCAAAACGCAGCTTTTCCCCCCAAGAGAGATGATTCAGATATAGGCTGATTTTGAAAAATTCAACCTTTTAAACTTGTGAGCCGCCTCACTTTTGGAACAAACTCTCAGCAGCAGATGTCTATTAATAAAGCTTCCCTTGTGTGATTCAGAGTGTTAAAATGTGATTTTAAAAAGTCTGAACGTCAAAGATGCATGATAGCAACTTCAGCTATGGCATTTACACTGCTCTCATCCAGTCAACATCTTAACCCTTTAACACAGAGACACACACTCGCATAAATACTGCTTTAATGGAATGTTCCTGCTTTATCCTAATCTGATTAATCTATACCTCCATGATAATAGTCTATTTTTGTGGCCTTCTACCATCAATTCTTTAGTAGAAGACATGTTATTCAGAAGCATTTTTTATACGGAAACGATAGAACATTTTCAGATGGATCAGTGTTGTGCTAGCACTGAGTTCTAACAGGTTTTGCACCTGCCTGATTTTGAATGGATTCCAGAACATTTCCGTGAAGGTGAAAGGAGTTAGACTCTCTCATGTCCCAGTGATAATCTAGTTAGAGCACAACAGCTCTATCAGCAGAGTGTAACAGAATTGCAACGCAGCGGCTCCAAACATTTTAATGTAAAACAATTTTTTTTCACACACTGATATGGACTAAATTTACAAATCAAGTGCATGCAGCTTTTTTTTTACAGATTTTTGCTAGCTTGTGGGCACATTTTTTAAATGTACTGTATCACATAACCGAGATTAGTGTTTTTTTTTCTTAAAAATAAAAGATATTTGAAATGATACAAATTACTTTCCTGATTTTCTGTGCAGCCCAGTACCAAAGGACTCATGGTCCGACCCAGTGGTTGGGGAGCTTTTCATATTTACATTTACGGCATTTAGCAGACGCCTTTTATCCAAAGCGACTTCCATTCCCTAACTACAGGGGACAGTCTCCCTGGAGCAACTTGGGGTTAAGGGGCTTGCTCAGGGACTCAGTGGTGGTGCTGGGGATAGGATTTGAACCCAGGACCTCATGGTCCAGAGGCAAGTGCCCTACCCACTGAGCTACCTCCACCCCATATTTGAAATGTTTATTCACATACAACATCCCAGTGGCTGCCTTTTAACTACCATATAATTCCCCCATCTCCCACACACACACACAAATTAACCTCAGTCAACTGTGTGAAAAATGGACTCTCACACTCCCTATTTTCATGCAGAGATGCTGAGCTGGCCACTGTAGGGGCCTGAGCTATTTCTTCTTTTCCACCTCTAATGTGCTTTAGCATTCAGGAACTTCGATGGGTTTTTAAAGCCACTGACATGAGCCCAGTTTCATCACAGGACAGAATTTAATAAGACAAATCTACAAACATAGCCTGATTCTGGAAGGCAGAGGAAATGGCTTCACTATTCTCTGCCCAAACACATTATTCCTTACCGTGCTGCCAGATTCTGCCTAATTATGTGGATTTTAGCTGGCTTTGTAAAATAAATAAAAAAATAAAACAGATCTGCTCAATATGTTCCATTTCCAGCTTTATTTTTTCCCCCCAGATTTCATCATTTTCCCTCAGATTTAGGCAGTAGATGTATATTCACTCTTATATTTTAGATTGTTGATTTATTTTGCCAAGCCTCACAAAAATAGCAAGGAAAGAACACGTTTATGGGCAGAACATGTATCTCTTCAATGTTTAAATTCTAGCATTGTCTGTGTCCTTAACCTCATCCAACCACACAAAATAATTTGTAATGAAACAGTACACAATCATTAAAAAGGTTTCAGTCATTTAGTTAACACAGTAAAGAAGTGTGACGTTGGATATGCAGCTTTTGATCTTTTAGACCAACAGAAATCACTTAACACTGATCTACCTAATGCTGAACCATCCCAGATTATGGTCACACATCGTAAAACTTGACTTGGTGAGTTTATTCCAATGGTTTACAGGAAACTATTTTCTTGGTTAGTTAGGGTTGTCTTATTTAGTTGTGCAATTTGTGCTAGGTACAAAATAGACAAAAAAGCTCAGGACAACCACAGTTATATGACCACATCTGTTTAGTGCAAAACAAACTCAGGTTACATGTTGTGATCTGAACTAACTAATAAACTGAAGTGATACCATGCAATTACCCTTCACCTATTAAAAAAACCTGCCTTGTGATTAATTATGTTACTTAAGAAATAGATTAATTATGTTAGGTGGTTCTGTGGTACAGAGCATGACATCAAATAAACTGAAATTCATACAAGGGTTGCTAAATCGAAGACAGACAAAGTTGAACCATGAGTTTCCATTGGGCAAACTCACCAAAGCACTTAACAGGCTAAAATGTCCTTAGCAATGGAGTGTCTGACTTGTGGGGAAGTGCTGAGGAAAGTACCCAGCCCTCCAAATGGCTGTGCCACTTACAGTGCCGACATATGGCTTTGCAGTCCAAAACTATTTTCAGAAAAAGAAAGAGGACCTAAGGAGGTTGCAGTCTACCCTCCAAAAAGCCACTATTCTTAACCAGAAGGCACTTCAGGCTTTTTTTGTAATAGCAAATTGGATTGGAGAGACTTTTTTCTTAAATTATGTCTTGAAAAAAGATCAGGAGCTGCAAGAATTGGATAATACAGTGGTGAACCACTGGAAGAGCAGGCCAGCACTAAGATTAAATCAACTTTTCGTCATGTGTAAAACGCATTGTGGCAGACAGAGACCCCACTCCACTTAAATATTTACTGAGAGAAATGTACATTTCTGAAGATTTTTAGACAATCCCCATACTTTGATGGTGTTATAGGTTTCCCTCTTCAGAGGATGGGTAACACAAGCAATGTGGATCTTAATGGTAGGTATCTCCAATAAAGTGCCTGCTGAATGCTTTTGGAAGATCAGAATTGGTCCAGTTCCCCTTTAAGGCAGTTACAACGTGGAGAAATAATGTATTAGCCTGGAAATCCACTGAGTTATTCTGGGACCGGTTAGACAACTGTGGAGGTAATTGAAGTGATTGATCTAGACACGCACGTACACACAGTACAATGACCCTTCAGTCAGGGTTGAGCAGGGTTTGGCTGAGCCTCGAGGCAGCCGAAGCGTAGAGGTGATCTCTGCCCGTGAGTGTTTGAGTGTGTGTATGTGTGTATCTGTTTGTTACAGTATATATTTGGGTATTATGGATTATGAAACTCATGTATCTCCTGCAGCTCTGAATCAATGCAGCCACTCACACGACCATTGCAATACTCTAATATAATTGTACAAAGTCTAAATTAATTATGCAAAAATATCACTTCCATTGATCAGCACTGCCACAAATCCCTCCTCCATCTCTCTCTCTCTCTCTCTCTCTCTCTCTCACTCTCTTACACACTCACACCCAAATACACACAAACACACACAAACACACAAATCTACAGAGCCTATTGAATTTGAGTGACTTCTCATCTCTATACTGACCTATCCATGCTCAGTCAACAAACCTTTTTTTACATTTGCATTGTGCTCAACGGGTAGATTTAGTTTTGAATGCAAAAGATCATAATGTTAGGATAGATTGTCTGTTGTATTTTTATCACGTAACTGAGCTAGAGTTAGCATGACAGATTTGTCCAATCTGCCTGAGTAGTTCTTCATTGTGTTGACTGGTGGTTTTGCTCATATTCTGTAAATCTTGATCGCTTGCTGAAAATGAATGCAGTGGAGGGCAGAGAATTTCCCTCTCTAGTTGGAGCCTGTGGTCATGAAAAAAACAAATACAGATATATAGACAAGAATGAACATTGATATATATATAATGTGCAAAACTGTGAAATATTTCAGAATGTTTGGGAGCTGTTTTGCCAACAACGACCACTGCGAAGCGACTCTAAAAAGTACATTATGGGCAAAAGCCTTCCCGGTACTGCGGTAGCTACTTGCGGTAACTCTTATTTATCACACAGTGTACTTGTAATTTATTAGAGTTATAACTTATATTTGAAGGAGATTTGGGGTGTCATTTTTTTAGAAATTTGGAGCCAGTCACCACCACTGTGATTTCAGACTCCATAACTTGCCCTAGAACAGGGACATCAAACCATTTTGTTTGCCTTTGCTTGTATCTTTTCCATTCAATTATAGAAATTCATATTTAAAATAATTATGTCAATGAAAATGTAGTTTTCCTCATTTTCCTAAATGATATATATTACTATATATTTAATAAAGCTTACACAGTGTGGTAGAAAGCAATTAGAGGTAAATATGGTAAAATATAAATCACAGCAACACTGTTTAAACATTAACCTACAAAAATCCCAGCCCAGTTTTTCCAGGCCCAGACTGATCCCCAGCAAGTTCATACATTCGTACATTCAAACCGAAAGACCATTGTGCTTGACTTCCCACTTTCTATTAATTTGTGAATAATGCTCTATTTTTGTCAGGGCTTGGAGAGCCTCCAGTCAGAGAACACAAACAATTTGCCAGCAGAACAGTCTGCAAACATGGCATGGTGGAAATCAGGCGCAGAGATGCTTGTTAAACCTCGTTAAGCTTGTTAATGGACATTTCTAAGCTGCTAATTATTTATTTGCTGTACAGCCTGTTTCCTCTAGAAGAAGGAGCAGTGTGTTAATCAGTACACAGACGAGTAGGAGTAGGTTTAATATTATTTCATATTCAAGCTTTTTCCTGCAGACAGAAATAGCAAATGCTTCCAAATCCTCAAAAGGGAAAAAGAACAAAGAAACCAATAACCACATGCAAAACAGAAGCACAAAAGTGAATTATTTCCAGTGGAGGATACGTCTCACTCCTTCTGCCTGTCTCCCTCTTCTGTCTGTCTGTCTGTCTCTCTCTCTTTTGCTTTTTTCTCTCTGTCGCTCTCTGTCTGTGTACCTTTATATCTTTTTCTATTTCTCCTCTTCTTTTTCCCTCCCTCCCTGCTTCATCTCTCTCTCTCTCACACTTTCACCCCACTTTTTCTCTTCATCTTTCTCTGTACTGTCTCTGTCACACTTGACATCTGTCTCTTGTTCTGTCTCTCTCTCCTTCTCTCTCTCTCTCTCTCTCTGGCTGAATCTTTCTGTCTCTTTCCTACCTCTCTCTCTCTGTCTGTCTCTAGCTGTAACCCCTCTCTTCCCCTTCTTTCTCTCCATTTTTCACTCTCTTACTCTCTCCCGCTTTCCTTTCTCTCCCTTTTGCTCTCATTTCTCGCTGTACTGTCTGTCACCACGCTCTCTGTCTCTTGCTCCCTCTCCCTCTCTTACTCTTTTATTCTGCATCTGCATCTGTCTGTCTCTTCCTCTTCCAATCATTTTGCCCTCCCCTCCCTCTCTTCCCTCCTTTTGTTTGCTCTCTGTCTCTCTCTCTTGCCATCCGCCTTTACAGAAAGTTCATCACTGGTCTCAAATTCTTATTACTTGATTGAGTGAATGAGAGTGAGATTTATGATTCAAATTAATATCATTTCTCTGACTTCACTGTTAGCACTGGGGAGCTGAATGTCTCTATAACAGATGGCCTAATACATTTTAACCATCCTAAGCATAGTAGTTAATAATATAGCTATCAGCGAAGCCATTCGTTCTCATTTGGCTTTGCCTGAGAGCAGTGTGGTGGTGCAATTTAGCGTTTCACTCTGAGAAAATGTGCAGCGAAATTAACTGAGGAAATACCCATCATCTCCCACTTCCTCAGCCTGTGTCAGGCCCCAAATGATGAAAAAAGACCCAGCCTGGTACAAATGTACATAGACCCATGCAGATATGATTACATGAAGAATATTAATGCAAATAAGACTACTCCATCATCATCTACCTCATCATCATCATCATCATCTTTATCATCGTCATTACCATAAACCCTTCTTCAACTTGAGAGAATCATCTTGATAGAAACAAATATAAGTGTTTTTGCTCATATTCTGTAAATCTTGTTCATAGATCCCATTACTGCACAAGTGGTCTATTTACAGTCACTCTGTGACCTGAAAGGAACCGACTTTTTTCCTTCACTCATAGGAGTGAGTAGGCAACACAAATACAGATATACTGACAAGAATGACCACATTTATGTTATGTGGATAATTGTGCAATAGTAGTGAATTTTTAGGGGCTATTTTGCCTACAATGTCGGCTTTGAATGTATTTAAAAAAATACATTTTAGGCCAAAGGCTTCTCAATTCTGTAAGCAATAATTCCAATAAAGGAACAATGTATAAATAATTATTCTTTGAAGGAGCTTTTATGGGTATCATTTCTCCAGAAATCTGGTTCCTATCATCACCTCTGTGATTTCAGACTATAGAGAGGTTTTCATATGAAACCATTTTTAATGTCTTTGTTTATATCTTTACAATTCAGTTAAACTAATCTTTAAAGTGCCCATATCAATGAAAAAAGAACAACATTCTTTCATCATAAAGATAAATAAATTAATAATAATAATAAAAAATGTATATATTAAGCTGAAATTTACAAGAAATATTTGAACTGCAGCTCTGTAACAGTGTTAAAGGCAACACTGCTCTTAAAATCTCCTTATTTGTTTAAATTGTTTGCGGACCAATTGCTATTGCACAAGTAGCAGTACTTTTGAAATAAAAGTGCTCAATTCAATACTTTTGAATGAATGATTTAATTTTGCATATAACCATGCTATTAATCTTGATTAAATAATTTTAAGAATGTTTTAAGCATCGAAGCTTTCTCTTCTGAGGATTAGCGGTAAATCTTGCAACATGTTAATCACATCAACATTGTTTACAATCCCATTTGAACCCTGGTGTTTAAATGGAACATAAATGGAGCTTGTTATTGAATATGAAGACGACATCTACTTTTGAATGAAAGGTATGACTTTAAACAGCAGCGCCATACGATATTCAGCTGAACCTGAGCTTGGAGGGGTGCTAATGAGATTTAATCATCCAGCCATCAAACTTTAATTAATTCTCTCCATCACACCAATTAAAAGCAGAACGCAGATCACCCTAAGTCCGTTAACCATCCACAGGCCTGGTTCTGTACATCTTCACCGACTCTAATTGGAATAGAAGGACATAGTTGCCAATAAAAAATAAATGTCAGAACATCTCTCATTATAAAAAGATTGAACCGCTGCAAATAATAATAGCCTCATTATCATTTACTAATTAAATTATAGTCTATGTTCTATTTTTGCACACATTTGCATTGAATGACAACTTTTGTTGAGATTGGTTCAGTGGGATCTTCATTTGTTATAATGCTTATCTTATTAGATGTGGTAACAATTGTTAATGGTTTTTCTAAAGTTAACAGTTGTTGGTGGTTTTGTTTAAATTTTTCTTATGCTAAAGATGAGGATTAGCCACATTTTGGGGTTTGGTAATTTAACCAAGGTGTCACTTTGTGTTTCTTCAGTCTATAGTCACTACGAAACCAAAACCCTTAATTTTAACCCTTAATATCACCTTAATTTTTACCAAAGTAAGGAAAATTAGTCTGATTAAGGGGTAAAACTACCTGAATTTTTCCCTTATTTTTAAAAATTGCCCCTTAAATAACTGAGCCTCTTGAAGAAAATGCCATATATTTAGGATTAAGGGGTTTTACCCTCACACCTTAAATCCACCTTTAAGGTAAAATTAAGGAAACGGTTTGCAAATCAATGGCCTCTTAATTCAAATTAAGGTGTTTGGCATATTTTCAGGGCTAAATTAAATTAAGGTAGAGTTAAGCATATTTTAAGTACATTGTGTTTCATAGTGAGTAGTTTGCATGTTTGCGAGTGTTTTAGACCAGACTGCTTTTTAAAAGGCTACAAGTCAGAAAAGAGATGATTTACAGGCAGTAAACAATAGGCAATTTAAATGTAAGGGATCAATAGAGGTCGGAAAATGGGCATGCTACAGTGAACTGTGACTGCTTTTGGTTCATAAACCCAAACAAATGATGGACGTGGAACTTAGGGTGCACAAAACATGTTGAGTATTGATCCTTTAATTCCTCAGTGGCAAACAATTATTTTGGCTTGAAAATCCTGTTGTTTATAATAAAAAACAAGACACTAATTGGTGGTTTAATGGTGTGAATTTTCATGGGACCTCAGCATTGGCTGATATGGAAACACCAGCTGACAGACTCTACTTTGTGCAGCTGTGTTTGGACTGAGCAGTGACTGCCAGTCACCCCCCGATTCAACACCATGGACAGACCTAATTTCTCTTTACAGCTTCGTAATAACAAAAAATAATAACCCAACACTGCTAAAAAACATTAACAATAACCCTGCTTCCTGAGGCCTAAGTTTGTTGGGGGGGGGGGGGGGGGGGGGGGTGGGGGGGGGGGGGG
>JBBKCR010000016.1:9600266-9615600 GCA_037577295.1 Ladigesia roloffi
GAGCGCACACACACACACACACACACACACACACACACACACACACACACACACACACACACACACACACACTAGCATGTACACCAGCTTGCACTCATACAAATCTATAATGTGCACTTCAATAAAAACACCTATAATTTAGATTTGCTTTGCTTTTGTACAATTAGTGTTGAAACCCAGTTTGCATTTTCTATCCTGTAGCCCTTTATAAGAGGTCCATTTCTGATCATAGAACTACACTTGACTGGATATTTTTTGATGGAGGATTACTAACCCTAACCCTAACCGTAACCCTAACCTAGCAGCCTGCGTGTGCATTTTGATAATTAGTATAATCATTTTTTCTGTTCATAAATGCATTTTTAGACTTTTTAGATTTCAGAACAAAGCTTTTGGTTAATTAGTTATTGATGCTATTAATGTTGCCTACCAACATGCCTACCTATCGCCCCCTAGTGATAGGCCACCACTGTGTGTGCTAATGCAAAAAATATGTTTTAGGTTAAACATTATTAACTCATTCTTGCTCATTTAGAATAGACTTGAAGCTGTACCGAGTATGTAAATCATATACAAATGTTATATATTGTGCAGAAGAGAAGTTAACAATTATCAGAAATGTTTATCAAACACACGTCTCAGAATCTTCTCATTTAGAGTTTTTTATTTGTCTTTCTTATTTTTTTACATGTAGATGAATATGGAAAACAAACAAAATGATGAAGGAACACATTTGGTTATATAGTAAACAAAAACAAACCAGAATATGTTTAGTAATAAGGCAATGATGGACTCATGTTTCTTTTGACTAAGTTAAGCAGCTCTTGCCAAAATGTGGAGTAGAACCATAAATGACAAGATTACTCACGGTATATCGACCTGACCCTCACAACTGATAGTCCCAAACACATTAAGAAGGCAAGAAACTTCCTCATGAATCTGATTGTACAAAGCCATCATCAGAGTCAAGGTTGATATTTTCAATATTAATTTACAATGTAGCCAATAATAAAAAGAAAATAAATTGTTAAATGAGAAGGAGTGTCCAGACTTTTGACTGGTAATGTATAGTGACCGCAAACCTGCTGTATGGGGGACTCATCTCTGACATTCTAAGAGGCAGAAAAAAATGACTCCCATTTCCATGGAAAAGAAATAAACAGCTTTAATGAATCTCGACTCTGACCTTATTGCTAATTAGAGAAAGAATGGTCATAGAGATTTTTTCACCACAGGGGCCACCACTGGGTATTTGTTTCTAATAAAGTGGTTAATAACACACACACACACACACACACACACTAATGACTTAGTTTGGCTGTCATAGGTAATATGAGTTAAACTGAGTGCAAAAGGTCTGAACTTAGCAGTAAAGCTATAAAAAAGAAAATCTTAGAGACATATCACCTCATATACAGGTGATTTAAATAGTTGCAGACTCCCAAATGTGACTATTTTTGTCCTTGCAGTAAAAATGTGGCAGATGGCTGGCTGTACTTTTCGAAGCAGCATAGCGCAGGACCAGTTCTACCTGCAACCCTGAGAAACAACACTTGACTGAAATGGATAGAGCAGAACTGTCACACTTGGTTGGTTATGAAACCACGATAGCTTTAGTTCAACACCTGCACACAGCAGTGAGCTCACTTCTTCTAAAGTGCTGATGCAGAACCATATGTGGATCAGTTTTACACTGGGATATAGAATAGCGGACTGGTACATTTCAAAGTTTGTTTGTGTCAGTAGACGGCATGTGGGTGCACTCTAGTTTTAAACAATAATGCTGAGAGGCTGTAAAGGCTGCACTTTTATGCACCCCCCACTCTCCACCCCCAGCTGGTTCAGTGATCAGTTGCAGCTTCATTAGTTTGGTGATCGGCAGCCTATATGGTTACACAGCAGCCTTAGATCCACTCTGCTGTTGTCTATAGTCTGACAGGTAATCAATGTGATAACTCTGTTAAGTGAAAGAGTGGGGGAAAGAGAGAAAGTTGGAGAGAGACAGGGGGCAGGGAGAGAGAGAGAGAGAGAGAGAGAGAGAGAGAGGGAGAGGCCTGCAGATACTTACATAACCTGAACCTGAATAGAAATGCAATTAAAACTGCTTATTTTGCCAATGTTTTTTAGTAGTGGTATACGTGGAGAGGTTCGAGTGGTTGTAGTAATATTTGTTAAATGATTTGTAAAAGAAGTAGTTGTAGGAATAGTGGTTGTAGTTATATTTTCAGTACTAGTTGCAATGTGGCAGTAGTAGTAGCAGTTGTAGTAGCAGTCGTAGTGGAAGGTGTGGTATTGGCCTTTTGGGTAAAACATATGCCTGTGTACCTGATGACCCCAAAGTCCCAGGTTCAAACCCCCATTGTCTACTATTGTGTCCTTGAGCAATACACTTAACCCTCCATTGCTACAGTGGGTACTGTCGCTGTAAGTAATTATAAGTCTCTCTGGATAAAGCTGTCAGTGAGTTGCCACTTTATATTTAGTGTAGTATTATTAGTAGTAGGTACAGCAGTGGTAGTAACAGTTGTATAATTAATAGTAATTGTAGAAGTATAGTCACGAGTAGTAGCAATATTAGTAGTGCACTAGAAGCAGTTGTAGTAGGAGCAGCAGTAGTAGCAATATTAGTAGTAGCTGCAGTAGCAGTAATAGTAATTTTAACAGTCTAGTCACAGTAGTAGTGGTATTAGTAGCAGCAGAAGTAGTAGTATTAGTATAGTAGTGGTAGTAGTATTAATAATAGTAACAGTAGTAGTAGATTTATATTTCAATTTTAATTTCTTCAAATTCTTTCAAATTCCAACTGCAAAAGATGTCGATTGTGCTGGTATTTCTTTTGTGTTTGTTTTGCTTGAGACTGTCGCCTTGTTCCTGTGGTGTATTAGCTGGATAAAAAGACAGCAGTTTGATCCTAATCAAAGGCATATGGTCCCTAATTTAGCAACTAGTTCAAACCACTCATCCCTGTCCCATTAAATGAGGGTCATTTGCTGAAATGTCTCAAACACTGAACCTTTTGTTCCAAAGACCATTTTATTTTGATGATAGTAAATTGTACCCTTTGCACAAAACTCCTGGCACATTTTTTTCTGTTTTGAAGCCCCTTTCTTAAAGCTGGAGCTGCTGTGGGCCTACGAGGAGATCCCTGGTCTGATGTTCAATCCACTGAAGATTAGTGGTGGTGGTTGTGCTGAATGAAAACGTGTTGTCTGGCTACAACAGGCCTAAAGCAATCTATCTTTAACCAGCACCTCAGAGGCTCATTCCCCCAAAACATTCACAATAATTCCCCCAGCTTTCATCCCAGCATTCCTACTCTGCTCCCCAATACCAGCCCCACCCTGGTAGTGGGGAACATCCTTAACAGCACATTTTCACGCAAATTGGAGGCGGCCTTCCTCAGGCTTAAGACAGAGCACAAGCTCAGATCCCATCAGTGAAGGGATTTTTTCCTTTTTGTCTTTATTTCATTTCACATTCATCAAACTGTCCTCATCTCTTTCTCCTCCCTTTATCCACATGCCACACACACACACACACACACACACACACACACACACACACACACACACAGTGTGCTGCTGCAGAGTGTGCTGCTGCACAGGCCTAAGGCTGGCCATCTAAACTGCAAAATATACAACAATGTCTAAGTCAACATTGTTTAATGTTGTTTAACTTTAAGTGATTGCATGGCAAAACAGATATTTATAGGGGATTTCAGCAACATTTCAATATTTCTGCCAAACACAAATAATGAAGCAGCCAAGTAAACCAATCAGAGTGTCTTGATATGAAATGCTTCTTCTAGATAAACTGATTAATCATAGCGGTGGTGATTGCAACCAGACATCTGAAGCATGAAATGCCTCTAAAAGCTACACACAGAGGTGTTGTAGGGTAAAACACTAGCTGAACACAGACGGCAAATATAAGTTCACTGGAGTTTAAGGATAGTAAATGAAATTAATTTAGACAAATCTGCCGAAGTCCCTGTCGAGAAAGCAGCAAGTAACTATCTATAGCAAAAACTCATATCAAAATCCACCATATAGCAAAAATGTAATGCATAGAAAGGGACATAAATGAGATATTCACAGCAGTCTGTCTCGCAGAGTCCCTTTGTTTCCCTGATCCATGAAGAAGTGACTTTTTTACAGCTGGTGTCCCTCTTCACTCCCCATTATAAGGACTGGCCAATGGACACTGATACCAGCAAGAAGAAAATAGCTGATTACAATCTCAAACTGTTTGCTCAGAATTCCCCCAACTCGTCATGCACTCGTTAGGCATGCCTCCACTCATTAGGAGCCTCTGCTTCGTTTCTGCAGCAGGCAGCTTGGTGCGGAAGCTGGAGATCCACTCTGCAGCTCATGACTTAATGAACTCATTAACAAACTGAAGAGATGCGGATAGAGAGAGGGGCCTGCAGACTATTGGCAGCATGCTCTTCACAAGAGTGAATATATGTGTGTGTGTGTGTGTGTGTGTGTGTGTATGTGTGTGTGTGTGTGTATGTGTGTGTTTGTGTGTGTACTGCTTCTGCATCTATTCCAACCGATCAGTACACTGTCAGCTCTATGTGCAGACAGCCGGGTCAGACTAAACAACAGGCATTTTGGTGGGTGCGGTCACATAGAAAGGTGCCTGAGTTTGTTTTTCTGCATAAATGTCACAGTTATCCAATTCTGTCTCTGCCCTTTTCTACTTTGGCACCAGTCTAACTTGTCATCCTTGACCCATGTGATATTGTGGTTTGTTTTGATTTTTGTATCCTCCCTGGCACCGGCCCTTGGTTACTAAATCCACCTGTGTTTAGTCTGTCACCTCACCTCCACTCTTCCCAAATTTTCCGTGTCTGTTTCTTGCGCCTGTACTACTCTATGTTTGCCCGGCATGCATTAATGTTGGATTGGTTAACACTCGGTTTTGTGTTTTTGGGATGTTTTGTTGCTCTTTTTTGTTTGTTCTCAGTTCCAGGTTATGACGAGTGGTTTCTTTTCTGCATATTTGATTGAAATACACTTTAATAAATTAAATAAATAAATAAATAAAACAAAAGGCATCCTGCCTTTTTAAAATGTTTGGTTTTCCTTTAGTTTAGATAGATATGATTGTATAGGTCATAGTGCAATGAATAAATTAAAATATAAATAAATAAAATAATCTTAAAATAATACTTCGGGAACAATAAAAAAGCAATTAACTTTTTACTTGCTATTGTCCAGAGTTGTATTCTGAATTTTTGGAAAAGTAGTGATGCTAACATATTCAACTACAATACACACAACAAAAACAAAACGCAAGAAAATTCCATCTGGATAAAGCAGCTGGAAAAAAAAAAACTATTATTACTATTAACTATTAAAGCTATTATTAATTTTGTTTGTTATTGACAGGATTTAACACATTTTTGTATTCACAGCCTCTTAAAATAAATGTGTTTCATTTTGTGCTATATTACAGATCCCAGAACACAGTTAGGTTGGCTGTTGTTTTTCTTGTTTTTTTTAACATGTGCTTCTTTTGCTAAACTGATCTTACTGAAAATATATTTTTCAATCTGAATACATTTAAGAACGTATTCAGTTAATGACATGGGTGTAACATGAAATGTATGCAAATTGAGCTAGAAGTCAGTGCTATCACTTATTAACATGTTCATGAATAATGTCCAGTTTATTCCTAAAAAGAGCTCAGTTAGACTGAGATGAAAAACTAGCAGAGATTTATCAGTTGACCTTCAATTTTTGCAGAGAAGTCCAGGAAAAACGAAATTGTGGCTTCTCTTTACATATATATTCAGAGTATGTTTTTGTCTATACTTTGTGGGATAAATATTTTTCCAATATCATCCTTGAGGTGTTAAAGTGCCTGTATTTTGAATTCTACCTTTCTGAAATGTTTTCTGAATTCTTATTCTGGCATTTCCAACCAGGCTGGTGCTGCAGAGTAGACTTATGGTTAAACTATATTATTTGGTTCTACGTAGAGATCCGATAGAGATATGGTATCGGAATCAGCTTAGATATAGCCGGTAATCTGATATCGGAGAAGATGCTTACCTCTCCCTCAATAACTCTTTAGGGTTCTTAAAAATGACTAAGCAAAAGTTTATATATAAGACAGTAGATAATCTTTTATCAAATTTCCCACTTGTGGGACTGATAAAGGTTTACCCCATCTTACCTTATCTTATCATATTTTCCCATTTTTAGGGTACGTCTTTCAGCACACAAAATCAATCTCACTGGTGTTTAACAACTGTCAATTGCCTCTTACATTTTCAGAATTTAACCTAGCTTATTCTAAGGTGAGAAAACAAACACAATATTTGCCATATTATCATTTCACATACAAAAATGTGTAATATAATAGGTGCCAGAGTGAAAACATCATTCATTTCGACATGGTGCCATTGTTCAATACATATTTGCACACAACTAAAATGCACTTGACACTGAATGTCACTTTCTAATGGATTGTTGTTGGCCAGTCTGTGAGCATCTGTGGACTATGTTACTGTGACATACTTTAGGTTGTCTAGAAATGATGCTGACATGTCACGACAGGGTATTCTGGCGGACTGAATGAAGCAGTCAAGGCAGGAACAGAGAGCGCTCTGGGAGTTTATAACTGACAAATACAGTCTGGAATGTAAAAAAGAGAGATAGAAAAATGGGCTTAAAAAACATAGAAAAACTTCACAGGCATCAGCTTGAGAGTGAATTCCATGATTTGCTACAACTAGACCACTATGACCTGTGAGTTTCGAACCGAAAGCCCTTTTCATATGGACAGGTGGAAATGTGTAGGTCAGCATGTGAGCTCAGTGACTGAGGCAGGGCTTATACTAAAGCACGATGGCCGTAGCCTTCCTCTGATATTCTGTTAAGACAGGGCCGTGGATGCGGGGCAATAAAATTCCATTTGCAATTTCATGCATGACTGTGCAGCCTCTGCTAGACTTGAGCTGCAGTTTTTCAGCAAGACAAGCATGTAAACCTCAATTACTGAGACTTTCCTCTCGCTCTGAACACGGAGGAAAGGGGAATCACTATTAAATGGAAACCAAGTGACTGTAGCGGTGTGTGTGTGTTTCAGAGAGTAAAAGAGAGAGAAAGAGCGAGAAAGAGAGAGAGAGAGAGAGAGAGAGAGAGAGAGAGAGAGAGAGAGAGAGAGAATGAGATAGAGAGAAAAAGAGAGAAGGCTGAAGGTTATTCCATAAATGGAGCAGTGTAATACTAGGCTTCCCTCTCTGTTCCAGCCAATTGTGAAATGATATTCATGTAAAATACTGCTCTTCTCCATCACTGCTTAAAGACTAACTACACATTGTCATTTTCAGAACAAAACCTAAAAAGTAACTTTACAGATGAAGAGAAACATTCTTAAATTTCAGTGTGAGGTAGTGCAGAAAGTATTATTGTTTCTTAAAGCCATTTCAAGCATTTCTATTAATCCAGTCCATATAAATCTTTGACACACTGTAAACGCAACTGATGTATACAAGGCTTTTTCTTACAGTCTGTAGAAATAGACAGTGCTGCTATTAGAATATGAAGGGCTCCCTCTTAACAGGTCCTCTGTCTACATTTTCTGTCTTTGACCATTCCTTGGCCAGTTCCAGTGTATATATCTATGTATGCTATGTTTATGTATTAAATAAATATGTTCTTCAAATTGGGGGTGTACAGAATGCCAAATCTGGACATATTTTGTCTTTGATCCATGCTGTATTTGACCACTAACTATTTACATCTGTCTTTTTATACTTTGCATCAAATGAGCAGATTATAATGCACTATTCAGACATGACATTGGGACATTAAACCACCTGATTAATATTATGTTCCTTCCCCTTATTCCACCAAAACAGCTCTGACCCGTTGACCCTTGAATTCTTAATTCAGTTTAGATGTTAGTAGACCTAATGGCATCATATATAATTCACTTTTTGGTCAATGTTTTCACTGATATTTTCCGATTTGCACTCAAGTGTGCTAAAAGCATGTATAGACCAAAATGTTCCCGTAGTAACAGTTTGTGATGATATCTCAAGAAATTGCTATTCCACAGGCAAAAACATCTAACACCATTTCAGCAGCACTGATAAAGTGATGACAACTACTTTGTGAAATACACTCACCTAGGCACTCAAGGGATGTTGCGCCTATCCCTCTGTGAAAATTATAAATTCACAATATCTTACACCATTCTGCTAAGAAATAACACCCTTTTACATTTGCAATGCTAACGGGCAGTCTTGAAAAAGGAGGAGGCTTTCAAGTCTCGCTGTAAGACTTCAGATGAGAAACATCAGAGCGTTAAAACATTGCATTTACCTTTTAGAGTCAGAGCTGATGTTGCAGTCATCAAAGGTTTGCCAGTCAAACCAAATAACACTTCACATTCAAGCTGTAGGGACAAAGCGCACACCTATCCCAAGGCTCTGCCGTTTAATGCATAGGGCTTATGCATAACACAATAAAAATAGAAAAGAAGAAGGCTGCAGATACTGCAGTTAGTGGAATTGCAGTGTGTCTGTGTTGGAAAAGGGCTGAAGGTGTGTGTGTGTGTGTGTGTGTGTGTGTGTGTGTGTGTGTGTGTGTGTGAGAGTGTGAAGGAACTGAGTAAATCTACTTTAGTGTTCTACACTTGAGCAGGCAGCAGTAAGTGTCCCCCACATTTCCATATGAACCTTCAGCATTATATCACCAGCTTTCTGCAGGAGAGCTTTGAAATCCTAAAAGGCAAAACAGATGCGGTCCATATCATCGCCTTGTAGAGAGCTGAATAAGAAGAAAAGCAAGCTATAATTTCAGGTTCCTCTTTACATAAAGACGGTACACCAAGATGCATGATGTCACACATAATATCCTCACTGAACCCAACTGCAGCTGCTCAGTAGAGTGTTCTGGATAATTAGGCCAGGTAGACATGGCACCACAGCTGCGACTTGTTCAGGGTGATTGTTATGATCCAAGAAGCATTCAGGTAACAACTCTAATATTGCTACTCCATAAAACAGACATATCTAACGTTATACTGCAGGGCAATCTATTATCTATACTGGTATTGGTGCAATATAAAATATTTACTTATTATTATTTAATTTATTTTTTAATTTTAGCCTGTGGGGAAGCCTCAGGGTTATCTAGGTCTTCATAATAGGATCAAAACTGTCTGTAATGTTGACATTACATGCTTAAAGGTTTACATTTTCACACTGCAAGGATTGGAGCTTTGCCTATGCAGTAGTCAGACTCCTCTTGGGGCAAGAGTATATCGAACCATAAAAGTTCCTCAAAGAACCATACACAGCAAGTTTGGCCTCATAAAGTAGAACTATTTAGAGAATAAGGAGACTTTTGAACATCCAAATGTTTCTTTGAGTTGTCATGGTAACTTCTACTTTCACTAAAGAACCCTTAAGGAAAATGTTGTTAAACAGGTGTATTGCTGTCTTATTTCATTATTACAGTGTGAAATTCCTGAAAAAGAAAATTGTCATGATTTTTGTGCCATGGTGTCAAGGAAGATTCAGTCAAGCTAGACCTTTTTTGGTTAGGTCTTTGAAAGCTGCGTGGATGTGAAGACGCTTTTGAAAACTTTAAAGAACTTTTACATTTTCTAGGAAGAATTTAAACTAGGAAAGAGCCTTTATGGTTTTGTTGGTTTTCTTTAACCTTTTAAAAATACTCGCATGTTTGTTTTCAAACATGGTTCTTTATGGTCATTTTTAGGGGTATACAATTGTGAAATCTAGAAACAACAACAACAACAAACACAACAACAACAAAAATAATAACAATAATAAACACTGCAAGAAACAATGCAATATATAAAAAAATATAAACACAGACACAATCATGTTGCAAGGTTCAAACATCATACACCTACAGTTAGCCCTACAACATCAACTAATAACCACACACACACCATATCACATACCATTATTTAAAACTGTACTGTTACAGAACCATCCTGACTGACAGAACCATCCATCATAACTGATCTGACAGCATACTGATTTACAAACAGAACAAAACCACATACATTATAGAAATCGCCATAACAGATACACACAACCTACAAAAGGCACCTACAGATAAAACACACACACATGCACTTCAAAAAGGTCTAAGCAATTTAGAATTGCAACCACACATATACATGACATTACAGAAAGTGACAATAACATATGCCACATAGTCCGAACATCATCCAAACATTTCTAATACACTTCAAATTCCAGAATTAAAACAAAAAATCCCTAAATAAAATAATAAAAAAATAATAATAAGGCATGGGAGTAGAAAGTCCTACTCCCATGCCAGAGGTAATGAAGAGCAGTGAAGACTTGACGTGGCATCCAGTAGAGTTCAGTCCAGTGGTGCTTATTCAAGCAACTCCTTGAGCAGCAGATAGCAGTTCACCAGAGTCCAGACAACAAAGCCCAGCCCAGTAGAGGGATCTGACCAGTGAAGTCCATCCAGCAAATCCCTGCACAGTGGAGCAGAGCCAGAGCCCAGTCTGGTGGGGCATTGACCACCAGAGCTGAATGTAACCATTTCTTTGACCCAGCGTGGCTCAGTCTGCCAGAGCAGCTGATTAAGAACCAGAAGCTGAAATGACAGCACCTCACACTGCTAATGACACATGGTGGAGGAAAGAGAGCGCTCACACACACCTCATTAACTACACAGACGCTGGCACGCAGACACACATACACACATACACACACACACACTGTGCACTGAGGAGGGCTGACCAGACTGGACCTTCACAGGAGGTCAATGAGGCAAGAGCAGCTTCTCTGTCACCTCCCAACAGAAACATATCATTAACATCTCTCCCTCTCTCTCTTCTATGCGCACACATTAATTTACATCTTGATAAATACTGTATGTCCAAATGCTCACATGCATGCACACATATAGATATGAATGCAAATGGATACTCTAACCTGAATCTTCTGCAGATCTCAGCAGATTAATCGAGATTTGATCATATGTGATTTGAGAGCATTAAAATCCAATTTTTGTCACAAAAGGATTTATTTTTTGTAATGTTTTTGATGGCCTCAGAAGGTCATGACCCCATCCACTCCTTCAATCAGAGTTTACTATCTCCTGTTTCTTACCTCTCTAGTGTGACCATGTGTTCAGCTCACAAAGCCCCTAACATCAATGTTTTAGTTGGGCATGCACAGTACTACGCTTATTAGATTCTTCAGAGTATCATCAAATAAGCAATATTAAAAGTATAAGGGGTTCCTTGTTGCCCTGCTTTTTGATCAACCTGGCATTAGTTTACTTCCTACCTCGATGACCAGAGGTCCTAGTACATGGCAAAGCTCCCAGTCTTCTCCATGTAGTCTTTCAACTGGTGTTCCACAAGGCTTGGTCATGGGACCACTTCTCTTCTCCCTTTATACTGGTTCTCTTGGGGAGGTTATTGCCTCGCATGGTTTTTCCTTTTATACAGATGACACACAACTTTTCCTCTCTTTTACTTCCAGTAACAACCAGGCCTCTTCCCACATCTCAATCTGTCTGGGCGAGATGTCCTCCTGGATGGCGGCCCACCACCTCAAATGAACCACGGCAAGACTGAGCACCTCTTCATTCAAGGGAGCCACAGGTATACCAGCTCTCCGACCCTTCCTCATTACAAAAGCTATGCAGGTTCTGGTCCAATCACTTGTCATCTCCAAACTGGACTACGGCAACTTGCAAACTGCAACTCTCTACTGGCTGGACTTCCACAGAAGGTAATTTCATAATCATAATCATTTCAGCTTATTCAGAACACAGCTGCAAGACTAGTCTTTAATGTTCCTTAGCTCACTCATACCACACCCTTATTGTGAAACCTTCAATGGCTCCCTGTAAATGCTCAAACTAAATTCAAGCCTTTAACTATTTCTTTCATATCCTAGAATGGTCTGTCACCCCCATACATGGTGGCATTGATCAAACAACAGATCTCTTCTCGTCCTTTCAGGGCTTCAAGCATGGCTCACCTTGAGCCTCCTCCGCTCAAAAGAAGAGGGAATCATGCGTCAAGACTCTTCTCAGTCTTGGCCCCCCAATGGTGGAATGAACTCCCTCTCACCATCAGATTGGCAGAGTGCCTTGCAGTTTTCAACTTTCTGCTAAAGACCCACCTCTTCAAGGAGCATCTTGGCAACTAACAATCTCTTACTTCACTTGCTTCCAAAAAAAACCCTATTTCTTTTACAGGTGTTGTCTTATGTGTCAAGATTGTTGTAGTTAGGTATCAGTGATGATGTTGATCAGGTGTACTGAACTACAGTACTATAGGCGATTGGTGGATGTTGACCTAAGTCTTGCTTTACAGATCCTTGTTACAGTTGTGGATTACATGAGCACTGTTATACGTTGCTCTGGATAAGGGCGTCAGCTAAACAGTACAGACATATGGGTAGAGTTGCAGCAAGTTACAAACAACCTCATTTTTTTTACTTAAATGTAAAAATGTTTGAAACTTTGTGTTAGGATTTCATCAATGTTCCACCAATCAACTTTCAAATATTTGTTTTTATGGACTCCATAATTTACAGGGTCAAAATGACATTGCTTATTAATTGCTTTACTTAATTAATTGCTGCTCTTGCAAAACTACAAAATCACCACATTAATATTCATCTAGCATTTATAGCAAATGAACAAATCACAGATATAGCATAATCTGAATTTTGTTTTAGTTGTAAATTTAATTAAAAGCATATTTAATTATGTAACTTGAAAAAAAAAAGTCGAGACATAGTTATGTTGACCTTAATGGAAAAGAACATTTAAAGTCAACAAACACAATTCTTGTAAGTAAAATCAATATAAGTAAACTAAGTAAAGTGCACAACCTTACATTTTTTGAGTGAATGTGAAGTAAAAATGTATCAGAAAAATGCTGCTCCTCCTCAGGCCTGGTTTTTTAAGACATGGATTTGACTAATCAAAAACAATATTATTCATCAAGTTAGGTCTGGCTTAGTGGCAAACAGATCAGCTTTACCATCAAATCTGATTGAAATATAAACTGTATTAACCATTGTATACCTTGCATGTGTGGGTTGAACAGCATTTCCAAAAAAATGTGAAATGTATTTCATTGTCTCTTGTTTTTTTACAGTTTACACTGACTTTTGAAACTGATGGTTGTGGGGGCACAGTGACATTCCAAATCTATGGGCCATTACCTTTGACAGTGGGGAGGGGAGCTATTACAGGTGTGTTGACACCTACTCCTCAATATTCGTTGTGTAGACCACTGGGTTTGGAAACATAATGTAACTCCAATGTTCTAATACCTAAAGAGATAAACTACATGATAGTTATGAATGCTTCAAACACTTCAAAAAGCCTCAAAAATGGTCATACTATTTATTTTTTACAGTACCTCATCTATAGTTTTGTAAAAACATATCAATACTTGTGCTGTGCTTTTACTGAATATAAGAATATGTAGCACACTGTGATCAATGTATTTTTAGATGAAATGTCAAGGCTTATCAAACTACCAACAGGTTTCAGGCGCCAGAGGGTTAAAGACATTGTGAGGAGTGCTGATCACTGCGCATATGAATGCTGGGAGCTGTGGAGGGATGGAGTTAAATTGGGGTGAGGCATGGTGACATTTAATGTGCTGGGGGTATTTACACTGACATTTTCGCTCTTCTGTTTTGTGCTAATGCAGTTGCGGCTAGCATGATGACAGCTAATGCCACAGTGATGCGGCCTCTCCTCCATTTGTCACCTGCCAACACAACAAGCTAATTAGAGTACAGCGCATTCTGGCCACTTGATTGGCTATCGGCAGACTTACAACTGCGACAGTGCTGTTAACATTATGGCCGTGCCTTTTTAACCACATTTCCTGTCACACACACACATATACAGCCACACACACACCAAACACAGCTCTCCTCATTATAAACATCAACAGCTCCGTGGACAGACCTAGCTAAATTTAACTTGACTAAAATTTAACCCGACTAAAATGATTTTTGTATGAGGTACAGGGAGCCATCAGTAACAGTCAGCAAAGTGCATAGCTACACTCACCTAAAGAGTTCCACTTGGATCTGTGCACATTTGGAAGGCAGGGGCTCAAGAGGGGAAAAAGCTATACACGAAAGTGAATTAAGCTTAATTTAATTTACAGTATATTGCAAATGTTCTTGTCAAGAGAAACAGTATAATCATGTTTCAAAAAATACCAAGCATTATGTTTTTCCCAAGGCATGTAAAATGCTAGCATTACTGACTAAACAGGGATATGAACTTCCATCTCAAATGCACAAGTCTGCAACTTTACCCTATCTACAGTGCAGTGGAAAAAGCATTTGCCCAGCTTTAAGCATATTTGCCGATTGTTTTCATATCCAGTATGTTAAATATGGAGAACTACAAAACACAGTTTATTACATAATGTTTCAATTATTGAAGGAAAAAAGTTCTGTTCCAATGACTACATAATTGCAGACTAAACTTAACAAATTGTTGTGCCCCCTTGTTATACCAAGCAAAGGTCCTTAAAATGACTTTGTATCCCTTTCCAGACTGATAAATTCAAGTATATATTTCATCCAGTCTCTTGAGATGAAGGCATATTATGCTGCCTGCTGTGACATTTCAGCCTTCTTCATTTTGCTGTAAAGCTTTTATTCAAGTGTGATTTTGATTCAACAGGGCTGGCAATAATTAATCCTGGGTAATATCTCGTCTAATTGACCCCAATTATCAAGTAAATATGGCTAATTGGTTGACTGCCTAATTAGAGCAGGGATGAATTATTTGAAAAAGTGTGACAAACTTTCAAAACCTACAAGAAATACCTGCACTGTAATTGCTAAAATCTACTGCTATGATTCAGATTAAGAACCTTATATAGTCTGAAAAACCAAAAAAAGTGATTTAGAATGTTTATAGCACCTCTTACGTTAATTGTCATGGTTGCTGTTCAAATTGTTCACATAATGGTGGCTTCGTTTTATATTTGATGTTATGAATTTTAATAAAATTAACATGTGACATAAATGTTAATTTTAAGAAGAAGTGGGACGCTGAGAGGACTGAAGAGAGTAGACAGGAATACAGGGAGATGCAGTGTGTGGTGAAGGTTGAGGTGGCAAAGGCCAAACAAAGGGCGCATGATGACCGGTATGCTAGGTTGGACAGTAAGGAGGGAGGGAAGGAGTTGTACAGGTTGGTGAGGCAGAGGGACAGAGATGGAAAGATGTGCAGCAGGTTCGAGTGATTAAGGATAGGGATGGAAATGTACTGACAGGTGTGGATCGTGTGAGGGGAAG
>JBBKCR010000016.1:9645866-9661200 GCA_037577295.1 Ladigesia roloffi
GGTTCTATAGAGGTACAGTCAGTACACACAAGCAAACACTGGGTTCTATAGAGGTACAGTCAGTACACACAAGCAAACACTGGGTTCTATAGGGGTACAGTCAATACACACAAGCAAACAACGGGTTCTGTAGAGGTACAGTCAGTACACACAAGCAAACACCGGGTTCTATAGAGGTACAGTCAATACACACAAGCAAACACCATGTTCTATAGGGGTACAGTCAGTACACACTTACAAAGGTAGAAGAAGAGTGAATTCAAGATAGGATTGTTTAAGGTCAGTTTCAATTTATAATTTTAGCCATTTAATGCCAGTGGGTCAGTTATTGTGCTAACTGAATGGAGAAATAGAGACGCATTCAATGTTCTATTCATGATCCACCCCCAAATGGGCTTAATTTTCTTGACCCCTGTTGCAAGGTTACATGGGTAAGCTTTCCAGAAGGCTGACAGAATATTGACAACATAAAGAGAAATTACGCTTATGATACAATATAAAGGACAGTTGGCATTTTGCGCTGAAATGATTACCAAGGCTATGCTTTGACAACAGCTGCTTTCTTTATAATTGTTTTTGTACTTAGATTTTTACACAATATTTAACAAATCTGTTTGTGGAAAACCAGCAAGTAGAGCTTAGGACCATTTTTTGGGTCCAACTGCACAAACGTATCTTCAGTTGTGGGTGATCTGTTGGTTTTAGCACCAGAGTTATGGCTTGAGACAAATAGTCTTTATATCTTTTAATGTGAAGCTTGCTGTGTCTTGTGCTTGAAAAAACATTTCTGACTGCAGTCCTTGTGTCAGCTGGGCATGCATTTTGAGACACTTGTCCTAAAGTCACGTACAGAAATTGATGACCAACTTAGCATAAAAAAGATCTGTTGGTGTAAATGCTCATAAAAATGGTTTGAGGTGTTTGGCTTCACAGTTGATTTCACTGTGAATAAAAAACAAAGAAAAAACCTACTTCACAGTGACAAATAAGCTTAGGTTTTTAAGTCTGACTCCCCGTTTGACCTGCTGTGTACTTGTGATTTAAACCCAGTGGCTCGTGCTGCTCTCTGTGTTAGCCCAGTCTTACCTAACTGTGCCCTAATCAGGCTCAACTCAACCACCCTGCCTCCGAGTTCCCTGTATAGATCGCATGTGTATAGATCAGCCCAGAGCTGATTGGACTATCGATAGACGGGATGTGTCTTAATGCTGGTTTGGAGACACTAACAGATTGGGCTGTGCTTAAACAGATTTTCTGTCCACTTTTAAAGCTCTCATTTACTGCTGTCATGTAACACAAATCAGTCCCAAGTGGCTTCTCTCTTTAACACGGACAATGTTCCCATACACTCGTTTAGTGCTAATCCTCAAGCCTTTAGCATCATACAGAGATATGAGACCCCTGCTCGAAACCCACAGGGAGCCCTTTGCAGTGTTCCTGATATAACAGATAGGAGTTTAAGGACTGTGTGTGTATGTGCGTGTTCCTTTGGGACTGCGGTCCTTCTTCCCTTTCCCCTTCGATACACATTTTCCTGCTCCTCTAACAAGCATCTCTGACCTCCTCACATGAAGGCCTAGTTCATTTATCTATACACACACACACACACACATACACACACAAGCCACAAACAGCAAGGTCAGTTGCTAGTTGACACAGACAACATATTAGTCTTCATTAGCTGCAGTGTGTTGAGAAGCTCTGTCCAGCCATGAGAAGCAAAGGCAGCATTTCTCTAACACCACAAGAGACAAAAAAGCCATAAAGGTGCGGTCAGCGTTTTTAAATCAGAACACACTTTGTTACAAAAGTTCCTTTCATGTTCTTACAGGTATTATTAAAACAGGAAAACACATCTGGCTGCTACAGGCTTTGTAAGTGGGATAAAACCAGATGAAGACCATTAAGATCCCACCACTGAAGCCAAAGAAGCATCTGTAGCGGTTGCTCAATCATTCTGAGTATAGATTCTTATTCTTGTGCACATAAATATTATCATACAGCACAATCTGATACAGAACTGAACACAGACTTAATTACATTTTCTCATACAGTTTCACATGCGTTTAACCTTTAGGCCTTGTCCACACAGATCTTGGCATCAAGTTCTGCTGAAATCCTGACGAACGCGAATAAAATGCTGCTACTGTGGTTACATGGGGTTTGGTTGAAGTTCTGGGGTCCTAGTTATCTCCCATGATTCAATTGTTCTGGGTACCGTGACAAATGAAGTTCTGAAAGAAAATGTAAAACTACAAATCCCAACACGTAAACAATCTGCAATAAATGAAACTACACATCAGTCTGAAGGCTAAACAATGTCAGATGTACACCAATCAAGCTCAGACACAAAACGCTACATTCATCCAAGATTCAAATGTCTGAGTGGACAAGGCTTTAAGTCTGTTGTTCCTGCTCAGCTGACAGTGCGCTTAATTTTAGAGTTTATTTCCACAGCTGTTGCATGTGTTTGGAATTATTTTTTGCACCCTGATATGTATAACAATGCCAATTATTGGATTTGTCAAAATAAACGAACTCAGTACATGGATCCAGCTGTATGTTTCTCCATTCATTACATGTAGTCAAAATATGTTCTGTTAGCGGAAATCTGCAGGAAATGTGTTTTCTATTTTTGTACGTCTCATTTGACATTTTGTTCTTTCGTGTATGTCCTACTCTGCTGCCAGTCTAGATGTAGCATAAGCGTCAGTACGTTTGTGTTGATTTGTTTATGAAATGGTTCATCAGTCAAACATGGTGATGATTAACAACATGTCAGTCATGTTCTTCAGCATGACTTATGTAGTTACATCCATTTAGCAGTAAACACAAAATGATTTCACATCCCCCTCCTCTAGAAATAATGTTCTGCACTCACAAATGAAGGTACATTTAAAAATGATTCAAGTATAAGCATGTTTTAAATACGTTTACTCTACAGATCTGTTCAAAGCTTTAGGCATCCCTGGTTAAATTAAATGTGTTCATTTTTAATGCTCCAAATTACACAATTACAGCTGGAATTATTCAGGAAAAAAACATAAAGCTTGGCACAAAAGATAATGCAGAGTTTATGTACTGAAATGTTTTGCTAATATATAAAATTTGATTAATAAATAGAAAATTTACTCTAAATTTTGCAAATTTATGTCATATTTAACTTTTCTGCCAGGACAGAAGCAAGAGTGGGGCCTCTAAAAACCACCGAATGATAAAAAAAGAAGTGGAATTGGCGACAATCAGGTTGTTCAGCCGTAATATAGAAACCACCTGTTTAATATTGTGTAGGTCTGTGTAAGTGTGCAGTGTGTAAGTTGTCAAAACAGCTCAGAAACATTAAGACCTCTGAAGGTGTGCTGTGGTACCAAACTGTTAGCAGGATGTCCTTTCAGTGGGTCCTCCCTGTATCCCACAGATGCTCGATCAGATCAAGATCTGGGAAGTCAGCACCTTGATTTAAAAAAAAAAATCCTCAAACCATTCCTGAACAGCTTTTGCAGTGTTTCAGGGCACATAACCCAGTCAAGGATACAATTGGTCTAAAGAAATGTTTAGGTCAGTGGTAGGTCCCAAAAATCATGCTTCTTCTGCTTGACTTTTGTCAAAATGGCACCCCAGTGTCCTCTCTTCCCCAGGTAAACCATGCAAACACAACCTATTTTAGTCTCTTTTGGAGGAGTACAGGCATCAGCATGGGCACTCTAACCAGTCTGCGAATATACAGCCCCACAAGCTGTGATGAGCTGTGTTTTCTGACGGCATTTAGAAAACATCAGCCATACTTGCCCATGAGCCTGTCACCAGTTCACTGGTTGTCTGTCCTTGGACCACTATTGGTAAGGACCACAACACCCATTAAGACCTGCTCTTTTGAAAATGCTCTGACCCAGCTGTCCAGGTATCACAATTTGGCCCTTGTCAAAGTTGCCCAGGTGCTTATTCTTGACCATAAACAAAATTTTGTACATTTATGACATTTAGCAGGTTCTTTTTTCCAAAGCGACTTCCATTCCCTAACTGCAGGGGTCATTCTGATGTAACTTGGGGTTAGGAGTCTTGGTCAGGAACCCAGTGGTGGTAGGATTTTAACCCACCCACTCGACCACCACCATCAGCATCAATGTGTTGCTGTTCTCTTGCTGTAATATTTCCCTTGACAGGTGCTGTTTTAAGAAGGTAATCAGTGTAATTCACTTCATCTGTCAGTGAATGAATGTCATGGCTGATCAGTGTATGTTCCCTAACTAATTAACATTTACGTTTTTCGCTTGAGGCAAATATCCTAGTGACAGCATTTGTACACAGTTCACTAACTTTTGCTAAGGGTAAAGGAAAAATGTCCAATTACATGTCTAAAGATGCAACACATTCAATAGAGAGTTACCAGAGGAGCTTCATTTAGAGAAAACCACTTAAGGTTTGCTAATGTAAATTTGTCTGCTGTTTTATTCTCCCACAACATGCAGAACTAAAATGAAGTCATGTAGTGGTGCTGCAATGCCCTCCCCCCATGTTGTAGCCTTTAAACTAGGCAGGCACACTTTCACTTTTTTGCCAACTGTCACTATAGAAACAAATAAAAATGTTGCCTGGGCATGATGGGTGTGTGTTGGGCAATATGAAATAATCCCTGGAGCCTGGCCTGGAATAAAAAGGAGATAAACAGATGTCAGAGCTGTGGTGATGGAAGTTAACTGTAAAAAAATTGAGTCACTGCTGGACAACTGTTTAGTATCTATACGAAGGGTCCTATTAATAATGTAAGTGTAGTAGGTCACTGTGGGACCCCAGTGCCATGAAGCCATATATGATTTTCTTCTTTATCCCCCAAAGTAATTACACCACTGCACAAACCCCAACCCCCTCAAACAAACACTTGACTTAAACACAGATGCACTTACATGCTCAAACACAAACACACACACACACATATATGTATATATATATATATATATATATATATATATACTAACACATATACAACTATGGCAACACTTCATTCTCTATCCACTCGAAATGCAGCCTGTGTCATTAGCATGGCTGTGTCTGAGGCCTGTGTGACTGGTGCTAATCGCAGATGGCAGGAGAGAACCTTTGGCCTCCTCGGCACAGAAAGGGAATAAATTCAGCGCCATTCACTAATGCGGCGCATGACAACTTTATCACTGCTGCTCTCTTTTCTATAGCTCAGCAGCAGCTTATTACACACCGTATTTCAGCCGCGCCATAAACAGCCCACTGGCCCCGTGCGGTGGAGGCGGGTCTGTCTAAATGGCACTAACTCACAATCTGATTGGCCTGGCGTATGATATGCAAATAAGCCTTAATGGCCTCAGATAAAGCTGCCAGCGCAGGCAGAAGCACTGTGCCCTCATAAAGGTCCAGTTTAGAGGCATTATTTAAAGAGCATGAAACATTAAACGGACATTAAAGCTGTACTGCCAGGGATTTAGCATTCCATCCTCTAATGTAAAGACACAGCAGGTCAAGAACAGTCAGCTGACCTCAGCAAGCAAACAAATATGACAGATAATGTTTTTCTCTGTTCTCAGCTGTGGGACTGTGTTAAAGCAAACACTGTTGTTAAAAGGCACATTGTTTGTTTAAAGTGTTTGCTAACCAAATGTTATTGCACTAATGCTCATTTAGCAGAAAAAAGTGCGCCATACACTACTTTTGAATTGATTATTAAAACTTCCGCAGTGTGATTAATCACGAAACAATTGTGTGTGTATATATATATATTTAACCCATTCCCTAAGTGAAGCAGTGGGCTACCACCAGTGAAGCGCCTAGGGAGCAGTGGCAGGGGACGGGACCTTGCTCAAGGTTACCTTAGAGGTGACATTGGCAGTTCAGATTTTAACCCCAATCGTAGTATATATATAGTGGTGTGCAGAGCGGCTGCTATTCATATCTGTATTTGTATTTGTTAAATGGGAAAAATAATTCAGATTAATATTTGCATTTATATTCGAGTCAAATTTAAATGCAGCGCAAACTCCATCCGCCCCACTCAAAATTCTAACCCTGAACCCTGAGCGTGTGACGAAGGAAGGGGACAGGGAGCGTGTGACGAGGGGAGGGGATGGGGAAGTGGAATATCTAACAGTGAAAGTGATCAATCAGTCACATGTGAACAGACCACTACACACAGTGTGAACAGAATGAAATTCCTCGTCTGCATTTAACCCATTCACCAAGTGAAGCAACAGCAGCCATGAATTCTGCTCCCGGGGAGCAATATGTGGGGACAGTACTGGGGAGCAGTGTGTGGGGACGGAACCTCACACATGGTACCTCTGAGATACCTAGTGGTCTTCAGGATCGACCCATGACTTTCTGATTGCTGGGCGAGTGCCCTAATGGGCGTATGATGGGGAAGGGGGGCGGTGTTTCTGAATAAAAAAATTTTAAATGTATTTGTCCGAATAGTTACGCATAAAAAAAACAACTTTATTTGTGCCATCCATTTTGAATACCGTATTCGGATTAGCACCCCTTCCCCCAACACATGCCTGTCTGTATATATATATATATATATATATATATATATATATATATATATATATTTGTCATATTTGTATTCGAGTAAAATGTATAATGAAGTGTGCAAATGAGGAGAGAACTAATCTTATTCGTTTTGTTTGATTTTCTTATATTTTTGCTTTCATGAGAAAATTAATGCTAACTGTCCAACCAGACATCTTTTAAATTTTTCGTTTTCAGCATTCTAAAATTGTTCTCATAAATGGGACTCTTAAATGGTTGCCAACATCTTTCTGTATCACCGGCGTATAAATGCAAAGTGACATCCAGGCTAAACAGCCTTACCCATCTATCATGGTAAAGTTCAGAGAATGAAATCAGACACAAGGCACCGAATTAGTATACAAGCCCAAGGTGCAGAGAAAGTGTGGACCAGAGAATCGACCCCAAGGTGTAGGGTGCCAATCATTTCATTTAATTTGATTTATTCCACTGACCCCAAAATGAGATTCACTCTATCCCACACATCTGTTATAACATAAACACGATCAATCACATTATAGCGAAGCAGCGCATTGATTTTCATCCAAAATATATCGATGTGAGGCAGACTGAGATGGTGTGAGGAGAGAGACATATTAGGTATTAGTCTGTGTCTCAAAATAACACCAGCACAAGTAATGCAGCACAACTGCTGTACAAGCAGAGCCGAGAATACAGTGTATGGTTATGCCTTCCCATGGTAATATTTGATCTTAAACAATCATTAAAACAGCATAAAGGAGGTTAAATACACAAACAGCTCATCTTCTGTCTTGCTTTAGAATAATTGTTTGTTTTGCCCAATGTAATCTCTCTTGATCTTACGCTGAAAATACGAAAGAAAAACAAACCATTTTAAAAAGATGCAAAGAACTGTTGTTACATACAGAAAATTCTACTTTAAACATAAAACACCACTTCTTCTACATCACAGCAGCTGTTTCAGACACCGTCTGTCCCGAAGTCTGTCCCATTTCACTGTGCACATAACAATACACCAACTAAATGCACACATTCACAAAGACCAAAACTGGGCTAAGTATATATATATCCCAAAGTTCAATGTGTTGGTGACAGTGTAACAAGCTCTTTCAGAAATAATGAGGAACGCTCAGACTGCAAGATGTTGACAATTGTGTGTCTCACATAACAAGCACTTTTGCATTTTTGGTAACATCACAGTGTACGACTAAGCAAAAGCACAAACCACAAAATACTGATGGTTCTATGCCGAAAAAGTTTGTCGCTGGAGGTGGGAAAAGAAGGACACACGCACAGGAGTTGGAAGAAGAGGCTTTAATCCACAGGCGGGAACAGGAACAAAGGGTAGAGCGAAACACAAACACAAGCGCTCTGGCACTGGCTCATATGAGGCCAGCAAAACCCTTTTCAGAATCCTGTAGGTGAAATGAACGTCCTTCCAATGGGTCAGGCTGGCATGAAGCCAGAGCAGGATATCCGGTGGGTAGTGATCATGTACTATGAAGAGGGTAGTGTGAGCCAGAATTTTACTGGAGGTTATGGATCTGTCCATTAATCGGAAGGTTGTATGTTTGAAAGGACTGCACTGGCAGCACTGAGGTACCTTTGAGTGAGGTTTCATCCCCACACACTGCTCCCCAGGCAATGTGTTCCTGGCTGGCTGTTGCTTCACTGAGGGAATCGGTTAAATGTTGACAAAAGACAAATCTACACTCAGGGCTGAGGAGAGAACACACGGCAGATTCACTCATACCACACAGGATAATATGACAGTGAACAGACAACACATGTTGGTATAAAGTAGTGGAAAATATAGGAGCGTCGCATGCAACCAACCAAGACAGTCAGGAGGTGGGGTGTGAGAGGCAAGACCATGAAAAAGGTGCTGGAAGCTAAAAAAACGTTTCCAGATACAACATTTAATCCGGTAATTGAATAGTTTCGATACAGTGTAGATGCAGTGAGTTGTGCAGTCATGCCTGGAGAGCTCAGTTTTACACATATTTAGATGGTGTTACTGCATAATCAGTTTAACAGCACAGGATTTCTGTACTGGAAGCTACAGCAGATGGTGTTAAGCGGTTCACTAAACCTGCATGCTGTCCCCCTCTCAAGCTTTCCGATAGCAAGACACATGTATGGCCTACTTTGACATCAGGTATGTCTGGGACTGGGTTGTGTATTTAAACTTTTGAACCAGAAAAAAAAAAAACATACTTACAATGTCATTTTGTAGTTTTTCTTCATATATATTTTTCTCTGTTCTTATGGAAACATCATCAGTTACAGCAAATTACAGTTCATATACAACAAAGTGTCCTTCACTCCTGAATTTAAAGGGGAGGCATCCGGAGGCAACTTGTTTGGCCATGGGTAGTCAAGTTCCAGAATGCATTTCACACAAATTAGGAGCAAAGGCAGCAGCGAAACTAGCCCATAACTGTGAGCTTGAAATGACAACCTCCCCGTCCATTCACCACTGGCTCTCTTATATGCACACATCATGACTTAAATAATTAATTAAATTATTAAAATGGAAATCAATGCAAGTAATGTGAGGTATTATAAGTTATTTTATGGTAATATCACAGTGAAAATGCTCTTAAGTCTGGACACCTTAAAAAATCTGAGCTGTGGTTTCAGTGCAATACATCCTCCTGACTTTACTTGCTAGATCTGAACTCCTAAGAATGGCCATGCTTGACATTCTCTATACTTAGACACACCCACAGTCAACTCAAATCTTTAGGTTGTTTGCACTAATATAGCACTAATCTAGCAAATCAAACTGCATCATAACATACACTGTTGGACGAGATTCGTGGACAATAGGGCATTTCTTTCTCAGTTAAAAAGCTAAACATGGTTGCAGTTAATCATAAAAGTGAATAACAGTTATTCGCTTATATAGTAATAAGAGCCAGAAGCCTCCATGATGAAAACTCATTGCAGCTAAACTGTAATGGTACCACACAACCTCAAATTTCAATTTATAACCGAAGGTGGCATGAGAGAGGGGTAGGCGTTTAGCATGTGTGTGATGGTGACCAAGCTGTAATGCATGTGTGTGTGTGGTGTGTCTTAGGTGAAGGGTGAGTGTCAGGGCCTTATGTGAAGGTGTACCTGAATACATTTACTGTATCTGGTCATATAAGATATGACACAATATTTTCGGCATATATGCCTGACCTTTATGCCCTTTCTGTGGAGTATGTAGCCGTATTTATTATACCTGAACACTCTGTGCTCTTTGCCATCTCCCAATGCATCTAACCCAAGCAACAAATACATGAATTGTCTGAATGTATCTGACGACTGGGCAGGGAATCATTGACTTAAATCCAATCCAATCAATCCAATTGTATTTATATAGCACATTTTAACAACTAAAACAGTTTCCAAAGTGCTGCACAATACTTGCCAGAAGAGATTCTGAAGGATAGTTTGTCTGGGTTTTGACCAGTTTGTGAGGGATAAAGTGCCACAAGTACCCTGATCTGGAAAGCCAGAGTGTCGGAAAATGTAACTCAACCAAACAGTGTATTTGAAACATTTATTCATGTTAAAGATTATTTGTTATTACCTGGTGCAAGAGTAGAAAGGTGCTGAAAAATGTAGTGAAAATAAAAGTCCTGTTAACCAAACGTTTATTTAAAATGAATAGGTATTAAGTGAACTTCATATAGCCCAGAATACTGAGTCTACTAGGGACCTGTCTCATAAAAGCATATCAGAACTTAAACCAGTTTTAGCCAGTTATCTTATTTTTTATGCCAGATTCACATGGGCAATTTTGTGACAGCAGTTAACAGTCTCAGGTAGTCTCTGTCTGTAAGATGCCAAGATGCCAAGATAACAAACTGAACTCTTTCTAGATATAATAAAAAGATATAATAAAAAAATACATTCTTTCTCTCTTAAAATAGAAACAAACCTTGCACACAAACTCAGCGTTCGCAGAGTAAGGAACCTTTCAAAGTATGTAGATTCAGCTGCTAGGAAATAAGGTTTATCCTAGATTGACATACTTTATTCACATACTTTTGTATTTTCTTACTAACAGCCCATTGTGTAAGTCATTTAGCAGATTATTTTCAAAGAAGGAAAAAGAAAATCATTGCATATAAGTAAAGAATTCCTAACCATAATATCATTTCCAGCACTCGTACAGAAATGTTACTTTAAAATGTTTTACTGACTGCAGTCATAAACAAAATGTTGTCATAAAATACAGAAAATATTTCACTTCACTATCATTTCTGTCATTAGGGAATTTGTAGATTTGTTATCAGAAATTAAAATCACATGCATCAGAGGCAGTCAATTAATTTACTGGTTAAAGTAATCTACCATCTGTAGTACTTTATATTTTCGTTTTACAAACAAAGAAACAGTGCAGATGGATCTTACTCTGGTTTCTGTTCAGCCTCTCCTGCATTCTGGATTCTTGCTCCACACCTGATGTTCATCACCACAGTTCCCCAGGAACTATAGGCTAAATTTGACATCGCAAACACATTGCATTTGTTTAGTCTAGCACTTGTACTGTTATTCCCTTTTCTTTACGCTTTCCCAATCCGTCTGTTCATGTTGGAGAGCTGTCTGTAGAGGAAAAAGCTTGTTCAAACGTTTGCAGTCATCTTCATGTGTGAATGTTCATCTCTATGCTCCTAGTTTGTTAAAAGCATTGTTAACACCAAAGGGATTCTCACATATATACACACACACACACATAAACACACACACAAGTCTGAATCACAGAACACATGTACACATGTACACTTTGGCTATATAGAATAACTACTTTTGCTTCATTAAAGAACCTTTCAAAAAGTTTATTTTTCAAAAACTAAAAATATACATATTTTTTCAACATGTAAAGGTTCTACCTTTATAACCAAAAAATTCTTGGAATTGTATGCCCAAGAAAAGAGCCCTTCAAAGGTATTTATTTCAAAGGAATCCTCAAGCCTAAATGAACATTTGAGCACCGTTACTTCTGCTGTAAACCCGTCTGTTTTCCTCTCATAGCAGTGCCAGAGTAGCCTCTAGAGTGAGGTTTTCCAGTTTAAAGAGCAGGAATAACTTCTGATTATATGTCATTACTGCAAGGACACTGAATATATTACAGTTTTACGTCTGTAGTAACTTTCTTCAGATCATGATTACACTGAAGAAATTTGTTATTTCGACGACAGAAATGGCTCATCAGATGAGGAGGACATGAAGCTACAAGCCCACAGCACACAGGTTCCCAGTGGATGTGTGGAATATTTGTGCAAGGCACACTTTGTTCCTTATAAAGAGGGAACACTGATGAATGAAAGCATCAAAGTTGTATTAAACCAGAAAATAAAATGTGGAACCAAAATAAATTACCTAAAATTAAGCTGCTGAAGTGTTGCATGAGTTTATCATGCTCTGCATTCAAATGGTGAGTTTTTCGATTCCAGGCACGCAGGACCTTAAATGTAATTGATAAACACTGCCAAATTACTATTTTTCTGTACAGTACAAGCATGTATAAGTCTCTTTTTCACTTTAAAATCTGTTTGGCAATCTGTTTATAGTATGTCAAACATATCTGAGTGTTCAAAATTTACTAACAGTCTAAACTAATGCTTCCTCCTCATTGGTTGAGTGACTGATTAAAATGAAAGCATCATCCTTAGTGATTACTCAGCTGTGATGGTGCTCTTTCTTCATTTTATTTACATTAAAATCTCAAAGAGCATGACAGTGTAGAAGAACATTCTTCAGTCACTGTGCCTCCATAGACAATAAAGTCACATGACTCACATTCAAAATGATGTTTAATCCCTTTCCAGATTCTAAAGGTTATTTACCTTTACAAAAGAGTTCTTTAAATAACTGTACACCTAAAAGGGACTTCTACAAGAGGCGTGTTACATTTAAAAGCAACCACCTAACCTGTACTAGGCCTTTGGCTTCAAAGCTCTGTGTAAGAGATCCCGGGGGAAAACTCACTCTGCATTGTGATGGGCTTTGTTTCTTGTTTGGGTGATGGGATTGTTGGCTACTAAATCATTGATGAGGGCACCAAGAAAAGGCTTTGTGTGGAAATGGCTCTGGAGTAATGTGACCGTGTTAACACCATTCTGCTTCTGTAAGAACAATTACTGCTCACTGACATGACTGACAGCCATGTTCCTCCCTTTCATTGTGAGATAATTACTCTCCAATCCCTCCATCCCCGTTTTTCATCCTCTCAACGGCCCTCAGGAGTTCACATGTTAGTCGTGCTCTGCAGGTCTAATGCTCTAATCAGAAATGGTTAGAAATCATATCCTTTTCTCTCAATGCACGGTCCGTGTCCCCATGCTGGATTGCTGCCCCCTGCACTTTTTCAGAACAGCTGCTTCCCTGTGGAGTTCAATTCCATTCAAATTCCATTTATTCTGTGGGTTTATAAAGCAATTAGTGATGTGTAGTTTTAATTAACCCGTAAATTAGCTCAGGTTATGACAAGTGTACTTACTTTTCAGAAAGAGAGAGAGGGAGAGAGAAAGAGAGAGGGAGAGAGAGAGAGAGCTATCTAGCTCCATCAATCTACTGTCCATAAATACATCACAACCTAGACTAAAGACATTTATTAACATGTGAAGGATTCTAAACTTTGTTTATTTGTCATAGACCCCAAACAAATACAATTTCTCACAACACAGTGTAAACAATTTAACAGCTTTTAACTAGGCATTATTTTTATCCAATTGATTGAGCGAAAAGCCTCAGAAAAGTCACTGGAATGATGTTTAAAAAATTTTAAACGAGGAACAATATCTAATAGACATAGTCCAGTTTTTCAATCTGAATTCAGTCAACTAATTTGCTTGCTTATACTAATCTGGAAACAAATGTACTGTTTCTGATAAAGCCTACACATTTACAGCCATCTGCCCATTAAGCACTTTAATCCCACCCATTCAAGTTGAAGCTATAAGGGGTATTTCATCCTGGATTGCTTTTTGAGGAAGACACAATACAAGGTAGCAAATCAGAACACAGATTGTTTTAATCAGTCTTAAAGACAATGTTTACTTCTAAGGGACAAAGTTGGAAATTATAACCTTATATTTTTATTTAATCAATCAAACTTTATAAGTATAAAGAATGATAAGAAAAACAAGACACATGTCTGTGATGGGGCCACTAACAAACTGAACATTTGTAGATAAACTAATCGCATGTATCAGAATAGAGTTTGTCTGCCATGCTATTGAAGAACTGCTTTAATGATATGGGAGTGTGAAAAGCTTTTTAAAGGTGTAAAAATCCTTCTTCTTCCATTTAAGGGTGCATCCAAGAATATGAAGTGAACCTTTTGTCATGCATGAACACACCACAGCACAGCACAGCACGCTGCGTGTCCTTTGCATTTCACCTGAGTGAAGCAGTGGGCAGTTGACCTTGGCGCCTGGGGGGCAGTGTGTGGGAACGATACATTACTCAAAGGCTCTTCAGTGGTGTCACTGGTATTAGCAGATTCAAACTTATGATCTTCCAATCACAGGGGCAGCTCCCTAACCCTCAGGCCACCCGCTGCCCAAAACATAATGTGGATCAGGAGTGCTGGATGGGCATGTGAACATCTGGGTCTTCACTGCAGGTTTGTTCATGTTTAGGAGTGCTGTGACATTAGCATAAATTTGACAGCAATTACAATGGTCAATATTACAATTACAATTATCAAGCGATACAGATTACTAATAATGATAAGTAATAGATTAGCAAACAATGCACAATTATATGAAATAATGTGTATGCTGCACACGGCCTGCTTCCTTGCAACCAACTTAGCCCCACACTCTGGCCCAGAGTCTGGAACGTTGCTATTTCTACTGGTCACTAACAAAGAGCTGCTGTGGAATGTGCAGTGGTTACATGTGATGTTAACATTATAGGGATCAGAGCTGGTTATAAAATATTAAAACTAAAGCACCAGAAATCCAGGCCTGGCAACGGTTTATGTAGGTTTTTAGACTCAGGCATTGCGTTTGCAAAGAATAGTTCTATTTATAACCAGCCATTGAAGGTTCTGTATCAAAAAGGAAAACTGAGTCTACCACAGAATCCCACAAAGAAACATGCAGAGAAAAGCTGCATGGCATCACAGAGGCCCATTAATAATTATTATTAAAAAATGAATTAGTCAAATTCAAAGGCAGGTAGGGAGAAAAGCTATAGATGGTTACTATGAAAAATAATTGTGTTTTCATACACAGCAAGGATGCTAATGGAAATGAATTGAGACAAAGTGAAATGCAGGATCCACAGCTGGTGTATCAATGTGCTAGATCTGTTTGCTCTTCTGGATCTTCTCTATCTGTCTCCCTTTCTTTCTCTCATTGCACTTTTGTTTTTCCCAGCTGCGCAGGCCGAGGTAATGAATACTGCATGTTTTACCTGCTGTGTGTGTGGTTTATTTGACTCCTCTCTCATTCAAATGAAGAATGTGTGTGAGCGAGCAGGTGTGAGGGTGAGTTTAATTCCATCACTGCAGTGTGCACCGCCATACCGCTGACAGCTGGGGAACGGGACACACACACATAATCGCAAGTATATCCCACCTAGCCCTGTCGGTAATAACAGCTCAACAACATGGCCTAAAAGCGTGCCATATGTTTATATCAGGCCTGTTTAAATCCCTCACCCTCTGCATGTCCAGCTTAAAGTATAGGCCCCAAATTGAACCTGGAGTATAGTACATGTGTTTGTGCATGAACACATGTGTGTGTGTGTGTGTGTGTGTGTGTGTGTGTGTGTGTGTGTGTGTGTGTGTGTGTGTGTGTGTGTGTGT
>JBBKCR010000016.1:9671934-9686592 GCA_037577295.1 Ladigesia roloffi
TAGATAGATAGATAGATAGATAGATAGATAGATAGATAGATAGATAGATAGATAGATAGATAGATAGATAAAGAGGTAGATAGATAGATATATGTATATATATATATAGGATTACAATGAAAAATAATCTGCAATAATACAATAAGCTGCATATTTTTATGCCGAAATTATCTGAACTTTGAACTTTATCCATTCACCCCAAGCCAACCAAGGTGTGCACCACTCTGATTTATCTCTGCTCCCCCATAACTTACCCACGCATACTGAACCAGAGCTCCCTCAGAGTTCAATAATTATAATAATCATCATCATCATCATCACAGCATCACAACAATAATAAAAAGCCTCCACTACACGGATGAGCTGAACAGCTCAGGTAGTTCATCTTAAGAACCTGTGCGTAAAAAAAATCCGCACGTGTTGTCTGTGTGATTGTCTCTGTACTCACCGCTCCACATGTTCCAGCGATGCACAGGGGCCAGTGAGCGGCGTGTGGATGTGTATTTCTGTGTGTGTATGTGTGTTTGGGTGTGTGTGTGTGTGCTCTATGTGTGGGTGAGGAAGTCTGTAGCTGCTGCTGCTGCTGCTCTCGCGCTCGGTGTCTGCGCCTCACTGATGCTGCGCGCGGCGCTCGCGCTCCTCAGCCCCTCGGTGAATGATAGGCGACACATTCTTCACTTATTGAAGCTCCACGAGATGAATAAAAAAGGGATTTGCAGCTCTCATCTCCCTCTGTTTTCCTTTTTTCTTCTCTCTCTCTTTCTCTCCCTCTCTCTCTTCCTCCCCTCCTTTTGAAAAGGGCTGAAAAGACGGATAGGTTAATTCTCCTCGGCAAAGAAAGAAAAGAAAACGCAACAGAAAAAACATAAAGAGAGGGAAAGGGGGGGGGAGAAAGAGGAGGAGGTGGAGAGTGAAGAGGGAAAATACATACACGATGTTTTTTTTTGTTCTTTAAAACAATGTATCATTTGCCGACCCTGATCAGAATTCGAAGATTCCGAACGCGCGGGAAAATAAAGTGTGAAAAAACCTTGCCTTCCTTTTTCAAAGTTTTTTCCATTTTTTGCAGGTTTATTCCAGCGATTACAAAAAAAGAACAAAAAAAAAACACGTGGGTCTTTCTCGAGCTCGTGATGCACACACCGCCACTCGTACAGTAAAGAGCTGGATATGATGCATCTACTGGTCTTTTTTTTACCCCGGAGTGTTTGGATTTACTCCCTTAACCGCGTCTCCTCCCTCTCTCCCATAAACACACAACCCTTTTCTCCGGTTCCCCGATGCCCATCACACTCCTTATTCCTTATTTCCCCCTCAGTAAGGACGTTAAACCTTAGAAGAGCGAGAGTCAGATCTGAAGAAATAAAAAACAGACACACTTGATCAGCCTTAATCGAAGAGTATGGGAGGTTTTCTTTCATACATTTTTTCGTCCCGCCTGGTCGATCCCAGCGCGGGGATGAAAGGCGAGTTATTTTAGTAGAGGAATAACTCTTTGGATGAGAGCTTTAAGGGGTGACACCACATAGGGAAGGCAAGTGAGTCGAGATACAGCTTCCAACATCTGGACTGCAGACCTTCTTCGAGGCTCATGTGGCCCAGAGTACAGTACACCACTCAGTCTCCATCCACACTGGACCAGAAACTCCTCAAACCTCCACCAGAAACGTAACCAAAGATGCTGAGACTGATCTGAGCAAACTGTGAATGTTAGGAGGATCTCAGTGACACGTTCTCCACTGGAATGTGGATCTGGGTCTGGCAATGATTTAAATGTTATTTTAAAATTGACAAACATTTTACGCTTTATAGAATATTCATTTTATTCTTATAATTAGCTTTAATTTTATTAGATCACAAGTCAGCGCTCGAAGCTTTATTATTTTATTTTAGACCCAAATAATTAAAAAATAGAGGAATAAACCTGAGTCTAAATTGCAGTGGGGATGTTATTATTTCAGTATTACTGGAGTGCGGCTTTAGACACGTCTGGTAATGGCAATGTATTTTGATGATGATGATTATAATGATGATGATGATGATGATGATGATGATGATGATGAATGAGTCAGAATAATTTTGTATTTTTCTCAACATTCTGTATACATTTTAAAGAAGCAGGTTCTTTGGAATAGCAGGTTTCAGTGTCAGAGATGAACCGTTTAATGAACCGTTCATGGATTCGAATGAACCCGTAAGTTTGTGGTTCAACTTCTAATCATTAAGTTTCTTGGGTTAAGTAGGTTTGTCATGATATTGCACTTTGTCTTTGTCCATTCTTTAATTGTCCTTAAAATGAAGGGTCTTATAAAAAGATTTTAGGCTGTCGAAAAAATGTTTTTGTTCCTTCGAATTTTTTGCACCCCACACACACCGGGTTAACCCCCCGTCTTCTCTGAGAGGTCTGCAGCAAATGGCTAACTGAAGGAAGTACTTTTGTGCCCGCCATCTCTCTCGCTCTTTTTCTCTCTGTTTGTCTGTCTCTCTCTCTCTCTCTCTCTCTCTCTTCTCCAAGGTGCTTAGACTGCGTCCCTGACTCATTCATGCGACGCGGAGCAGATTAAGTGGCAATCCGGTTAAAGGCGGGCCTTTTTATACACAAATCAACTTCAAATCACTTTTTAAGCCACTTAGACTTACACGCCGTGGCAAAATGCTAATGCACTTTTCATTGGCAGAGATTAGGCAGCGAGATAGAGGAGATTAAACGAAGAATTGTCACCGTCTCTTGTTGAAAAGTGGTTATGGGTGGGTTTTAACTCAATTTTATTAAATTAATCCGGCTGCTCTTCGGACCGCTTTCACATTAAAGAAAATAAAGCCGATTCCGTGTCGCGCGGAAGGAGGAACGACGCAGTCGCGCGATATGAAGGAACAGAGATAAACAGAGACCTCTGACTCTCATTATCTTCTTCATCATCATCGTAATTTTATCATTATCATCAACGCCATTATCAGAGAGATACATTGCAGTAAAGAGAAGTTTGGAGTTTTATTATATTGATTAATAATAAAAAGTTTTTTATTTGTGTAACTTAAAAGCATCAATAGAAAATCCCCATTCCCACATGACGTCCCTAAACCAGAAAAGCTGAAAAAATCACACAAAATCATCATCATCATCATCATCATCATCATCATCATCATCATCATCATCATCATCATCTTCTTCTTCTTCTTCTTCTTCTTCATCATCTTCTTCTTCTTCTTCTTTTTCTTCTCCTTCTTCTTCTTCTTCTTCTCCTTCTCCTTCTTATTGTAGATCATTTATTTATTACTTATTCATGTTTGTTTTTTTGATGTTCTGCGGTGATAGCAATATGTTCTCAATGGTTATATTGGGTGATGGGAGCTTTTCTGACTTCACCCACTTGTCTCATTTGAGATTCTTGAGCTCACAAGGAGCATTTGAATGCATCATTAACTGCTAAGGTAGAGAAAACTTGAGTGACACGCTAAGCATTATGGAGAATAAGGCACGGATTATCTAAGAAGAGAGATCCCAGGTTCACATCAGTTACTTCTGAAAGGTGGTGAAAAGTGCAGAAGAGTTTAGATGGAGCAGATAAAGAGAGGGAGGGGTGTAGTGAGATTGGAATTAAACTTTAGCGTGGTTTGTTGATCGGGTCTGTCTGCCAACAGAGTGATTTATCCTTAAATAAACCCACAGCAGGTCAGATAAATCACTCCCTCACTCACAGTACAGGCTGTGTGTTGAAGTCCCTATGTGTCTGTGTTTGTGAGTTTCTGTGTGTGCATGTGTGTGTGTGTGTGTTTGCACACGTGTGTGTCTGTGTATAGGAATGAATGGTCCAGCATTAGATGTTTATAAGCACACTGAGGTGAGGTGCACACTGCCCTGATTGAAGATGCTTTTGTTATGGATCAGGCTGGAGTGGTCGTTGTCTCTCGAACAGGCTGGTGACCTCCTGCTCTTATTGGCAGAGCAGCCGGCAGCCCTGAGCGAGGTGATTTTAATTTGTCAGAACTGTTTACCAACATTTGGCCAAGGTTATTACCTCCCTGTCATAGAGAGGCCACACAATAATGAAAAGCAAACAAATACCCGAGGGTTGGGGGGGGCAGTAGGGAGAGAGAAGAGGAGGAGAGAGAGAGAGAGAGAGAAAAGATAGGAAGAGATAGTTGAGCAAGAGAAAAAGAACTACAGAGAATAGAGAAAGGGAACATAAAGAGAGATATACAATCCGAAAGGAGTGCGGAACTATATGCGGAAAAGGGAGGTGTGGCGGTTAATAGAGAGAAATGAAGGGATGTTGGAGGGAGGTGGAGAGAAACGGAGAGGAGAAGAGAGGGGGACGAGAGCGCTTTTATTATTCCTTCTATTCCCGTGAATCAATTACCCTCAAATGCAAATTGAGGGGCATTATTTATCTGTCCATTAGCGATGAATTATTCAGGTTCTTACAGAAGGCGAAAGCGGAAGACGTCAAAGAGCACGTCTGCAAATGGAACAATGTGCAATTTACATCCTTCATTAGGACTGCCTGCATCACATTAGTTAGGCCTTTTAAATCAATACTACCTCCTCCCTGAGTGTACATTATTCAGGCAACTGAGCCAGTGTGTGTGTGTGTGTGTGGTGGGGGGGTTGGTGGTAGGTCAGTGTCGGCTCTAATTTCTCCACCGGACGAGGTGTTAAAAGACTAATGCAGAAGATATGAAATATGAGATAATATTTGGGGGTTGCAGAGCAGGTGGGGTGGGGGCTGTGGGTAGAGGTGTGTGTGGGGGGTGGCCTTCATTAATAAGGCCAATTTAGCTGAGCCAGAGGGGAAAAAAGGCTCTATCTGGTCTACCATGAGAAAGCAGACCCAGAGAGAACAGTGGGAAAGAGAAAAAGAGATTTCCTTCTCTCTTCATTGATCGCCCGCACTTATCTGCTATTTCCACAAGTTGCAAGGCCAATTCATTCATTTTGTTCTATTTCTTCTCCGTGGCATTCCACAAAAATAGTCCAGTAAACAGCAGAATATATTGCTCGGAAATAGATCGCCAGCACGATACGGACAAAATCTAATGGTGTTATTCTGCTGCTACATATATGACTCACCATACAGGGCATTAATGATAACACAGTTGACCATAGTAATATGTGTAAACTGAACCAAATGATTTACATTCCTTAGATGATGTAATTGCTGCTAATCATTTTTCGGTTGTCAGAACACCTCCGTAACACCAGTGGGGCTGTCAAGATGCACTTCACACAAAATAATAATTTTGTGACTGCGTAGAGGGCACATTTCATCACTCTCATATCAAAACTAGTTTTCCATTTTTTATTCTGGCTATGTCCTCATGAACAACTGCTGCAGCCTTATTTTATTAATGTTGTTTAAAGTGTTTTAATTTTTTTCAATTCCTATCCACCTTCTTCCTACAGCCCATATATTTAATTGGATTATGGCCAGAACATCCAGCGAAATGTAAACAGAAAATATGTCAAATGCTAATAACACCCTGGGTTTAATTAAAAAGGTAAACACTCGCTTTTGTCGGACTGCTTGAATGCTGATGTTGAAATTCGATTTGTTAAAAGGAACTTGAACCTGCAAGAGAGATCCAACAATTAAAGCTAAAAAATTCCATTTATGGCCAAATACAGCTTGGTGTTACATTTGCAAATGCTGTCAGCTCAAATTTATATAGAGACAGGTTTGGCACTCATCTTTACTTTGTTTTAAAGTAACTCCTTTGACAAAGGTTTGACATTGAGGTCTGTATATACTTATAGAAGCATTCATCTGCATTCTGTAGACATGTGCAATTTCTCTAGTGATCACATCATATATCCAATCACAGAGAATTTTAGCTAGTAAAAACTATCTAATTGAACCGACCAATGAGGTTCAACTGGCAACTCTTCATATGCCTGCTTTTACTGAACTTCTTATATAAGAACTAATAATGTGTGAGGCAATGGAGAAAGGTGGTTAAATATGTAGATCTATTCAAAGTAGCCTTCCTAGTATTGGCAAAGATCAAATTCTTAGTTATGCCCTGACAACAGTTGGACTGTAACATTCAAACTATTCTGTTTATAGTTTATTCAGGTTAATACCCAACCATTGGTGTCCACATCATTTATGATGTATTTAACACTCCCAGAAGCCTAGAACGACATCCAGGGTAACATAATATTTTTCTAAATTGGTCCGACCCGTTGGAAGTCAAAACCTGATTGGTCAATTCCACTGCCACTCCATATATGTTGGTATCTACATTTTGTTGTATTTGGACAATTTTCCAGTACTTTAAGATATTTTTATTTTGTTTCCAAAAAAACTTGGTAATTAAATTGCTAAGCTTAAATACAAGGATGAGTTTACTGGATAAAAACTATAATATAAACACATGTTTTTAAGTTCCCAGAAATCATTAGTCCCTCTCTGAAATTCTAGAGTACCCTGAGGGTCTCCCCTCTGTGTGCAGCCCTAATTAAGGTATTTTTATTTGGATGTGCACATGGATCTGATTTTCAAAACATACAGTTTTTCCCCTGGCCTGTGAAGAGCATAATACAAACATCACCACAGAACCGAAAGGCTGCTTCAAGCAGGGAGGAGGAGGGAAGGGAATACTTGTAACTGTGAATGAGAAGCAGCCATGGATGCAGCCAAAGGCAGCTTTGATAAAGTGGCTGCTCAGGGTGGGAGGGCGTCAAGGTCAGACGATGTGAATTCAGCCATCATGTCTCTGCGAAACTGTCCAAATGCTTATGCTTCTGCCACTTCACCTCAGAGACATACTGGGTTGTGTACCATGACAAACTACAGCTGATATCACACCTACTACATGCCTTTAAAAAGGACATATGTTTCTCGTTTCCTCTGATCGGAATACTCTGTGCCTGTAGGGCTATTATCCTATAAACTTTAATACTCACACCTTGACCTCTAACATTAAACACACCCACTTTCATAATAAATTACACACTAATTGCACCTCAAACTGAAAAAATAGATAGAAAGAAAGTACATTTACTGTAACACACACACACACACACACACACACACACAATCCTTAGCAATGAGTTTTCCTCCTATAACCAGTGATGAGATTGGAGAGAAATTAATACATAATCTGCCCATATTTTGGACTCCCTTATTTAGCTAACCTGCAGATCATACTTATGGTGCAGTACTAATCATTCTAGAAAGGTTACACAGCATCCGCACTATACTGTTCACTAACACTACTTTCACAGTCTAGTTATTATTTTTCTGTTGTCTTCTGATGACAAAGTAACCATGAACACGTGAATTTTCCCCATACAGAAAAAGTGTACAGTGCCAAATATGTCTGGCTACACTAGAAACATTTGCTTAATTGCTTACATATCATTTTGAAATTTGTTTTAAATCAGAACACAAATGTAAGATGCAATTGTAATGTTTAAGGAGTGAGTTAAAGAATGAACCCCTCTGTCCTTATGCATCAGGAACAGGTCCTACTGTCCTATATTATTGCAGTGCTGTGAAAAAGTATTTACCCCATTTCAGATTTCTTATTTTTCATATTTGTCACTCTTAAATATTTTAGATTATCAAACAAATATTAGGTAAAGATAACCCAAGTAACAAAAAAATGTGTTTTTAAGATAATTCATATCTACATGACCCTATGTGAAAAAGTAATTGCCTCCTAAACCTAATAACTGGTTGGGCCACACTTAGAAGCAACAAATGCAATTAAGCAGTTGCGATCACGGGGAATGATTCTTTCACTTTGCTGTGGAGGAATTTTGGCCCAATCCTCTTTGCAGAATTATTATAATTCAGTTGTATTGGGGGATTTCTGAGCATGAACTGCCTTTTTAAGGTCATACCACAGCATCTCAAGACCTTTTTTTAAAGATATTAAAATATGGACTCGCTGGTGTGTTTTAGATCATTGTCCTGCTGCAAAACCCAAGTGTACTTCAACTTGAGGTCATAAACTGATGGCCACACTTTCTCTTTCAGGATTGTTTTGTAGAGAGCAAAAAGTTTCAATCAGTCACAGCAAGTTGTCCAGGTCCTGAAGCAGCAAAACAGACCCAAATCATCAAACTACCACCACCATGTTTTACTGATGGCATGAATTTTTTGCTGATACTTTTATGCCAGATATAACAAAAAATTATCTTTTGTTTCATAGAATATTTACTTCATAAAATATATTGTCCCATACAGAATATTGTCCCAAAAGAAATGGGGATCATCCAGATGTTTTTTATTTGAAAAAGTGAGACAAGCTTGCCATGCAAGCTATTTTTGCCCAGTTTCTTTCTTATGGTTGAGTCATGAACACCCATTGTAACTGAGGCAAGTGAGGCCTATAGTTTTTTAGATGTTGTTCTGGGTTCTTTGGTGACTATTGTAAGAGTCTTTGTAAAAAAAAGTCACTTCCATTTGTGAATATTTTCTCTTACCGTGGTTCCCTGAAGTTACAAAGCTTTAGAAATGACATTGTAACCTTCTCCAGACAGAGAGATCTCATCTGTTCCTGAATTTCTTTACATTTTGGCATGACATCTTTCTTTTCTCGGATCTTTTAACCTACTTTTAAAGTGATCACATGGTTTTTCAGGTCTGGCAGTAATCAGGCATGGGTGTGGCTTGTGAATTGCTCTCAATTTTCCAAACAATGTGATGAACCTATGTTCTTTACTGATTTTGCAAGGGGGGAACTTTTTCACAAAGGGCCTTGTAGGTTTGGATAGTTTTTTTTTCGTTAATAAATCATCACTTAAAAACTACATTTTGTGTTCACTTGGGTTATCTTTGTCTAATATTTAAATTGGTTTGATAAAAGTGTGACATGTAATGGTGGTAAGAAAATCATCAAACTGACAAAATATCATTCGTTCAGTTAAAAAAAAAGTCCTCTTAACAAGGAGATAGTTATTCATCCTTGATTCGGAAGTTCTCTCTAAAGAAGTTGGACCTTCGCAGAGGTCTTATTCTGTTCAGAGGAGACTTCGCCTTATCACTTGTGGGCAGAAACCATATCGCCTCCCCCTGAAGATGTTCCAGCTGGAACCTATATTATGGCTTTTCACAGTGAGGCAACAGCCCTGAACAAGAGCTTTCTGGTCTGAAGAAAACACCTTATCTGGAACTCTTTAGCGCGAAACATAGGGTTTGCATGAATAACAACCTTGATTTAATCATTTTGCCCTAAGCATCAGGCCTGTGATTCACAACCATGACCCCATAAATATGGTGTTTAGAGAATTAATAATTCAAATATATGAATCACAAAATAAATATGCTAATTTACCTTAGAATAGCAGAGTATATATTGATTACCTTTAAGTATATGTTTAAGTTCCCTTACAGACAAACAATAAAAAAAGGAGATCAGAAAGATCATACTTTTTCACAGTATGGTACATGACTATATAATAGACTATAAATTTACATTTATAGACTGACATGTCACATGAGAAGGATATCAGGCTACTTCAAAACTGAATTCAGTTACCTTATGTATTGCTTTGATGTTCTTTCTGAAAAGGAAATGTTTAAAAATCAAAGAGAAGTCGAAGAGAATGTGATTGAATGAGAACATTTTTGTTAGTTTTCTTAAAGATCCAACCTCAACCTATCTTTGGCAGAGGCAGCCAGATATATATACATAATCTTCTTTCTTTTTGACCAAGGTTTTGTACTTAAAACCTTTTTTTTTGGTCCCATCTGAAGGGAACTCTAGTCGTCTTACCTGGAACACTCCAAAAACTTACGTTTGTGATTATGATGATTGAACACTCTTTCTTCTGACATGTCTTCTATTGATATTTTTGCATGCTGGTGAGGTGGCAACAGAACAAGCTTGAGATGTGGGAGATATTTAATAAATGTTCCAATTTTTCATCTCCCCAAATCCTCCTCACTAACCTTTAAAAGTTAACGCATTTTTGTCTTTTTTTTCATTTGTATCTTCTTTTGTCTTCCTCATGTTGACGAATGGCTATGGGAATATGACCTTTGTATCTTATATTTATATCATACATCTTCAATAAACTTCTCATGTAGGACACATTTGAATATTCTGTAAGCTACTTTGTGAGGTAAAAATAAATGCTGGTGTTTTTGCTTGTCCAAATCTGTTCCCCAATGTTGACACAGCAAAAAATATCTAAAAATACCAGAAAAGGGGATGTACACTCATCAGTCATCATGGTTCTTCTATGGCGTCCCTTATGGTACCATTTAGATTTATAAAATTTGTCAGTGATCAGCTTCTAATCTCACCATAACTGATGTGTGGTTCACCTCCCAAATGACATCCTGCCAGTGGTGGTCCTGTGGTGGTGCCCTTCCGCTGATTTGGCCAGAGGGATGATAACAAAGAGTCACAAACAAATTCCAGTGATTGTAAGTATAAGGTTTTTCAAATAAACTGACAATTCGGCGTATTCTCAGAAAGGCGGTACAGTTTTTGACATCGTGTTCATTAACTAATGAGTCCTCTTTTGCATCTTTATGGTTACCGGCATACAGTGGTGTAGGTGCATGTGTGTGTGTGTGATGTCAGACATGTCGTGATGCAGGACCAAGTAGGCATCACCTCCTACACTCTCTGTAAACACTTCAAAGCTTCGCACGGTGCTGTGCTGCCTTTGAAATGCAAACAGCCGCTTTTCCACCTAAAAATCTGAATAATTTAATCATACTAGTGCTGTGCTTCCAAAACAACAGTGCCCTGCTTGTTGTGTTTGTGTGTGAAATCAGTGCATTGGCTTAGTGGCCTGTGGAATCAGGATTAGCCCCCTCCACGTGCACACACACACACACACACACACACACACACACACATGGCAGGTCTCTTGTGTTTCCCCTCTGACTCTCTCTGCCTTTGTGAACTTTCCATAATAAGGTATGACAGGAAGAATACTTTGGGATTTACTGTGAAATTATCTTAATTTTTATCAATAACTAAAAAGAAAAGAAAAAAAAAGAAAGGGAAAAGGATGGGAAAAAAATTCCAGCAACTTTCCAGGGATGAAAAAAAGAAGTCACATTCAGTATGTATGAAAAGGAATAAATGAACATCAGTCTCTTTGATTTGTTCCAGGTTCAGCACATGATCAATTAAACTGATTGATGTGGCATACGGACGTGTGATGATTAATGAATCTGCCACCGCTGTCAGACAAACGAGCACAGACTAACAGTCTCTCTCAAGCCTGGATCCTTTCATAGTGTCACAATGCATGATGAATCCATGGCATGACCTCGATGACAGCCGGTGTCAGACTGTAAGCCTGGAATCTGTTATATCTACACATTTTACGTCATTAAAGACAAGCCTTGCATTTTGGAGGCGCTCTGAAACATGTCGTAGACGGTGCAATGAAGGATCGCACGGGAGCAAGACCATAAACCAAACAAGGTTCTAGTAGGTTCAGTCCCAGTTGACAACATGCTGCTAACTGGAACTGTGTCCTTGAGGGAGGCACTTGAGTTTTTCTGCAGCTCCGCTACTGAAACTGGATATAGTGAATCAGTCTTGCCGAAAGTGTCAGCTAAATGACCTAATAACTACGGCTCTGTACAACTGCGGTTCCACATTTGAAGTACTGATGGGCTTTTGCCCGGAACGCAATATCTCAGCCATCCTTGACCTTCTCAAGGGACAAACCAGCCACCCCTCAGAAAGTCAAGATTTGCCCACAGGTTTGACATTTTGTCTGGGTTACACAGAAAGATGATGAAAGTAGGCTGCTATTGGTCATTGTCCACTTGTGACCCAGGATTTAGAGCAGGTGGTAAATCTCAGAAACAAAAAGTAAACTTTACTCAGCACAAACCAACAATTCAGAACAATATGGTGTAACATATTTCCATCACACAGTACTATAAGTGCTCTCTATGCATTTTCTGCAGATAATTTAACTAAAATACCAACAGGATTATGTTTAGGATTTGGATTACGGTCTTAGATTGAGGATTACATTTAATATAATCTTTTATTTTCCATATAAAGTTCAGTACTATTTAATAGATGTTTAGCTTAATGTTATTTCAAGACAAGTTGAACTTCTACAAAGCATCTACAGTGGGCTATTCAAATAAAGTGTCAAGAAATCTTTCAACTTAGTAATAGGGCTTTAGGTATATGGTTGAAAGAAAAATGGGCCAAATGTTTTGCTTGAAAAATAAAATCTTAAATACGCCCACAAAAAGCTAGTAAAAATTCCAAAAACATGTTAATTTAGAAATAGGTGATAAATGTTGTCTTGGGTTGGTCAGTACAGGTATGTTCAAATAATTTAATGGCAGTAGAAAAAATATCAGCCATGTGGATCTATTTCATTTTTAATTTCAGTTCTATTAAATCAACACAATTACATTTAATTATTTACATTTAAATTTAATTTTGCCCTCTTAAGATTAATGTTTTATTTCTTTCTAAAGCAACTAAATGCTGTAAATGTATATTATATATACTGTGAACTGCCCTTTCTCAAGCTCATTTCTTTCCCTTCTCTTGTCATTTTATGAGGATTTCTTACAATCTTGAAAGCCAACAGATATTGTGATAAAATAGATATGCCTCCGATGCCCTGTTCTCTCTCTTTCTTTCTCTCTCCTTGTGCTCGCTTCAGTTGCTGTTAGCTGGTGAAGGTTCTGCTCTAATGAGGAGTCCAGATAGCTGCTGGAGCCTTGGGTAGAGAAAGCTTTGATATGCTGCTCTATGGCCATTTCCTTCTGAGCGGAATCAAACGCCTTATACTCTGATGGAAAGATCCAAACGTCATCTCAGATCAGTTACTGAAAAAGTATGTCCATGGTGCTTACTTAGCTCATGCACTTCCCAGGGAACCGTGGACCCATTTCAGGGACGCTCAGACCAACTGGGGGTCCCTGAAGTGCATGGAACTCCTGTAACATCAAGTGGAGTTTAGATTATATATTTCAGTAGCGTGCTCAGGGCATATTCTGCTTGATGTGGTACCTGTCATTGCAAATACAGTTGATTTTCCTGTTTAAGTACATGTCATGGAATAAACCCCGGTTTAGAATATGAAATCCTATGCAAGAGAGAGAGAGAGAGAGAGAGAGAGAGAGAGAGAGAGAGAGAGAGAGAGAGAGAAAGAGAGAGAGAGGTAGAGAGAGAGAGAGAGTAAATGAGCGAGGGAGAGAGCAAGCGAGCGAGAGTGCAGGATTGACTCTGTATGTGGCAATGTACTTGAAGCAATGCTGAAACTGTGCAGCAGCCCAAGCCTCATTAATTATGACCTAATGAGCTGAATATTGCATTAAAATTCTCACAGTATTTACCCTGAGGGGGAAGTGCGTGAATTGGAGCAATTGGCAGATTTGACTGGAGCTCAGACCTTGATCCATAACTATCATAAATTATTATATCCACACATATTGAACCTAAGAACCACAATAATAAGGTGATCTAACCGTTCAACCCTCCTTATTTTTCAGCCCCATCTTTCAGTTCCCATCTCTACTCAAAATAAAGGAGGAAGGTGGATGTAGTATAAAGCCCTGTTTTTCCCCTCCTCATCCAGTTTCATCTCATGTTTCCACCATATGTTGAAAGCATGGTCCACTAGTTGCAGGTAATCAATAACACACTCACTGCCTTCAGTTCCACGTGCTGCAGGACAGAAAACCAATTTTTTTGGTGATATACTGTATTGTTTCTTCCTGTCAAAAATCATCTGCAATTTATTTAGCCCAAATCATTTCGATCATTTTTGTGCCAAGAAAGGGGAACAATCTGACCTAGTAACAAATATAACAAAGGCATTAACATGCAAGCTCACTGGCTCTTTAGCTAATTAAGCTAGCTGCTAAAGCTAAACTGTGGTGCAAATGAAAAATTATTTTGTAAAATACTATTCTCTTTTAATGTGTTGTTTAAATTTCTTTAGACTGAAATAAAGCAAAGATTGAACAAGTCTTTAAAAGCCATTCTAGTGGTGATAAAACTAGACTTGGTGGCTAAACAGTATTTCATATTATCACAATTTCACAATTTCTCTTATTCCTAAATGGTGCAGTGGTTACATTTTGGTTCCAGTGGGGAGGAAAAAAGAAGCTGGGGGATATTAAACTAACTACTGCCTCAATTGCTTTCCTGTATGGAGGCATTCCAACAGTTTGAATGACAGCCGACAAAAATGTTGCCTGTTAGTAATTATTTCACTGTGTCTATAAGGGACGTTAGACAGGCAATTTGTAATCACAGTTCATTCCAAGGATCATGAGGTGGAACTGTGCCCAAGGACTTCTTCATTATGGGTCTGATTCCACTGATCCTGCTTGATACACAGAAGCTAATATTAGAATCCCTTCTAGTACACCAATGCCATCTGTGTTTTTTGGGGAGAAAATGCAAATTATAACCTGAAAAAATGGTCAGATGCCATTTAGGCATAAATTTAGGACAAACATTAGTGGTTCTTAGTTTTTTTAGCATGATAAACCTTTACCCCACAATAATATGAAGGTTCTTGGATGAACCAAAATAGTACTTTATATAAATAAAATTGTCTCGTTCATGATGGTCTCATTCATTGAACTAATTAAGAAATCTATTTTTTATGACTATGATCAGAATCAGAATCAGAATCAGAATCAGTTTTATTGGCCAAGTATACGTGCATATACAAGGAATTTGACTTCGGTA
>JBBKCR010000016.1:9747742-9759319 GCA_037577295.1 Ladigesia roloffi
AGAATGCAATAATAGAGCAGCGAGGGGTCTGCAGCAGGTAAACCAGTTGGTGTAGCAGAGATAATAGCAAAATGTAATTTTTTATTACATATATATATATATATATACATTCCTAATATATATGTACATATATATTTATAAATATATATATATAAAATAATGGAGTTTATATGGGAAGGTGTCTATAGGTGTTGTTCAAAAATGTTCATAAATACAATACAATAATTTTAAAGCCCTTCAGCTGTGCTTATTTCTGAAAGCAGAAGAATCTATCCATCCATTACCCTAAACAGAATCATAGAAGACTTTCCCAATGTTCACAGGGCAAAAGACACAGAAATGCCCAGGGCAGGGTAGCCTAGAAAATCTGGAGAAGAACTACATCCAGCCTGCACAGAAAGTATTGTGTAAGTGTATTAGTAAGTGTGGTCACTGATGGGATCATGAACTCTCATGAAAGGAGTGAACTTATGAACTCCGAATGCAGTCCTAAAGGAGTCTGCAAACAAACAGCTCAAACAACAACAACCGAGAAGGCTTTTGAAAGAAAACGTTCTCTAAATCATGTCTGAACAAAAATAATTGCACAAAAGGCACTGGCAGTATCAGGAATCTCAGTTAAAAAAGAAATGCCACTTGGCATGTTGTGTTCTAACACAAAGACCTGAATCAAATTTTAAACATCATCAAGTATTAGAGGATAACTCTGAATCCTTCTGGCCAAAAGTAAGCCCTGTATGTAACCTCTCAGACCCCCTGTAATCTCACTTGCACCTTCAAGTGTACAGGAGTGAAGAAAGTCACAGAAAAAAAGAACAGGGCTAGACTTCGAACCTGTTTCTCGAAAGTTAATGCAGTCGTTATGTTTGGCTCAGCCTGGCGTTCTCTTTCCAATGATAGGTACACATGTGCGCAGCATTGGGGCGGGCGGCGAGAGAGAGAGAGACTGAGAGGAATAAGGGGAGAGGGAGAAAATCAGCTGGCGTGGCTCTGTGGGACAGTGCAGGTTCCTGGCAGCTCCCAGGCACAGGCGTCAGTAGATGTGAGGCTGAAGAGGCTGGGCATGCGCTCCAGTGCGCACTGCGACAGCTAACCTGGCCGGCTGCACACACACACGACAGCTTACATCAGCCCGCTGATCCTGCCAAGCCTGTACCTGAGCACAGTCACCAATCACACACTGGCACCACACATGACAGCCAATTAAAACGCAGTCTGACACTCCAGACGAGAAAAGGGGGGGCAGCCTGCAAACCAGTTGCCTATTAAGGAAACAAACTAAAGTCGCAGCGCTGCTTAATGAATTCACACTGTGAGAAGTGCTCATTATGAGACGATGGTTTGTATCATCTGTCTATAATTCATAAACTTGGGCATGACTTCAAAACAAAAGAAAAATCTGTTGTTTTTTTTTCTTTTTAAGAATATTTCATGTGTTTTTGTTTACTTCCTGCTTAGGCTACTTGTAGCTGTGGAATACAAGATGCTGCTGTAACAAAGAATGCAATGACGTCTAAAGGGAAAATTTGAAATATTGAAACTACAAAAGGTCTCAAAAGACAGTTCACATAGCACACATGTTTTTTTATTCGATTTCATTATTTGACACTCAGTCTGTTAAGCAGTACCTGAAACTTAAGCCAGAGTTTAGCAATGCTGGCCTTGTGCAGCAGCTACAGATATTTTCACCCAGGAGCGCACAGCCATGCACACTGACTTTTCTCTTCACTGAATCTGTGGAACCCATACAGTACCAGTACAAGGCCAAAGTCTGAGCACCTACTAAGGCTGTAACAATGGACATGTCTGACTATTGGATTTGACAGAAAGCAGTGGTGTTTCAATTCAATGCATTTTAGTTGGTACAGAAAAAGCCTGGCTGAAAATGTGTCTTCCATTAATATGGTAATATTTCCATTTTCAGTCTATTAAAACATTAAATATGATAAGACTACCCTTTTTGGCTCTCAAACTCAAGAGCTAGAGGATTTTTTTGTTTAAAAAATACTCATATTTTTAAGTTAGTATGAATGTTATGATTTTCTCTGCATTTGCATGTGTTTATCAAAAGAAATCACACATGCTAATGTTACTAATGATGAATGGAAATAAGCATCATGTTATTTGAACAGTGCTGATTGGTGACCACTCATTCTGATTCATTGTTAGCAACTTAAGAATTACTGACCAAACCATTCGATCGAGAAGAGATGTGAATCTTCAAAAGAGGTATTAGATTGCAGTGGTACAGCTCATACTACGGCCTTCGCAGCTCTTCAAGCATGATTCGCATTCGTGAGCTGTAAGCACGACACTGTAAAGACCCCAGAGGAATTCAAGAGGTAAGCAAAAGTTTTTAAATGATTGTGTCCTGAACACTTAAACGCCGTGACTCCTATGCTAAAAGGTCTAGACTCCCATTTTTCTACAGCTCGAACATGAATCATATACGAGATCCTGTGCTGGCTAGTATAGAGTTTTGTTTCCATAATTAAATATATTTTACATCTTACAAAAACAGCAACATTATAAAACTACCAGTTTAGTGTTGTCCAGTCTGCATACTAAAATAAATTAAATATGAATTACAGTTTCCACTGCAATTACAAGCACTATTTTGGGCAATTTTATGTAGAAAAACAGGCACCAATAACTGTACAGTTTTCATTGTACATACTAATAAATATACATATATAATGTATACATTTATAAATCCGTAAAAAAGTTCATAATTGCTTAATTACTTTTACAATCCATGTTAATATTGTGCTTTTGAATTTAAAGATCTTTGCAAATGTTAATGGTAAAAGACTGTGTGTGTGTGTGTGTGTGTCTGTTTGTGTGTTATTTCATTTGTACTGGCTAAATAGAATCATTTGTTTTAAATCTGTAGGCGTAAGTGTTGACACCCCCCTAGTGAAGGACATCATTGCTCTAACATTAGGCATTACTTCTAACACCACAGTCAGTTTGATTTTGTGACATCAGTGCAATGTGTATATAATGTGTTTTGATCTGTTCTGTCACTACAGACCTTAACTCTGTGTCAATTGCAGATGGCGTGATGATGGCAATAAAAATATGATTACCTCAGATCTCACGTATCTCAAATGTATGTGTGGCTGCATTATCATCTCAGAACAGTGGTCATTGCAATGCGGCATGGCAGAAGGCTAAAATGTACACATAAACTCTCTGATCATATGCTGTTTTATGGTATATCCTGAGCATCCTGACCAGTCTTGGACACCAAGATGTGCTTCCAATAAATCAAGGGATTCGGTAGAATTCAGTTATGTCTAGGTTACTCTGATTCTTTTGCAGGATAACAGTGTGTTGAACTTTAATCATAGTGTGAAACCCGATGGCCTCCAAAGTTTTAGATATGTAACGTTAAAGGGAAACTCTACTAATTCCTCGAGTCATAATTAATTATTAATTATTTCAATAAGTAATGTAAAGTGGTCTTGTTTAAAATTCTCCATTCTAGAGAAACTTATCGAGTCTGAACCATTCTCAGGGTGGAAAACTGGAGAGTTAAGTGCCTTTAAATGATACCTCACAGGATGAAATTTCATTCTGTGGTTTCAAATACACTGTCTAATGCCCAAGACATTGATTTATGTTTGTTTACAAAAAGAGTTTTTCAAAACTAAATTTGTATTATCTGTTCAGGGTACCGAGATTTTTGCAGGATGTTGTAGCCTACTGAAAAGAAAAATAAAAGGTTTTTGCCTTCACTTTTACCAGTATTGCAAGACACATGCACAGGTGGTCCAGGGTAGTAAAAAGGTGTCATATTTCAATGGTTTCATTAACCACCACTGTAAAGACACCTGAGCAGGTACATTTCTCTGTAATGCACCATTTCACACCAATGTCCTCTGAATAATGTTGTATACATATTGTTGTATACATTGTATACACAGTAATTGAATGATGTAATTTTCATCAGAGAAATTCTTATCTCCCCTTTAGCCTCAGCAACCAATTGCCAATGTTTTCTCTGTTGCCATTAAAAAAAAAAAGTCACTCAGGTAGACCTTGTGTTTGCCCTCCTTTTTCCATAAACTCGGGACAGTTTTGTCCTGAGAATCTGCCTGTTTTAGTCTGTAACCTGCTACACACTCTGATCTTTGGCAGCAAGTGTGTAAGGGCGTGCCTGAGTGCTACTGACAGTATGGCTCAGCCAGCTCACCACTGTGCCTCTCTGAGCACGCTCAGATGTCACTCACCTGCCAGGCCAGAGGCATGACTGATAAAGAAGCCGACAATACCTGTCTGAGGGTATCTCATCCAACACACAGAAACACACACATCCACACACACACACATGCTCAAATATACACTCAAAAGTCCCTGTCTGAAAGTATCTCATCTCGCCTTGCAGGGAACAGGCGCCGAGTTGAGGTCATAACCTCTGAACACACACACAGTAACTCAGGCAGAGTTATCTTTTAAACTTTTGCAGCCTTCGCTGTGTTCTTCTATACCCGCTGACTCAGTGACACAGAAAACCAGAACATGACACAGGCAAAAACACACACACTCACATACACACATGCACACACCACACACACCCCTAAAGCCTAGACATGACACTTCTCAATCCAAGAACGAGGGAGTTTTACATAAATTGAGAGCATAAGCTGGATTTAAAAAAGTGCAACATAAGATCAAAGTCATGCATGAAGGCAAACCCTGTTTTTGTTATGTACATGTTGCAAGTATTTTAAACATTCTTTTTTGAGACAGAAGAAATCCAACCGATTCTTTGAACCCAATAAACCAGGGCAGAATTGGTTCTGGGACATGTTTGGGAATTTAAGGAATATATCAGAAATGCAAATAGGCATGCTTGGAGGCCTTTGAAACACAATCAGCTCGTGAGGAGATTGGGGCACGGGTGGTGGGGTGAAGGAGAGCGCCCATCACTATCTGGTTTACTCAGCAGCCTTGCACACTTCCTAATCCACTTTAAACTTGGATTGTGCTCACACTTGGTCCCACTGATGCAAATAGGATTGACCCCCTGTTTTTTTCCAACACAGTGTGTGCTTTTGGCCCAAATTGTAGTTCATTCTGGTGGCCTATGGTCTGCTTGTAATGACCGAATCATCCTGGGTTGCTTCACTGCTCTCTTGCTGGCTGTCTCCTCCTTTTCTGTATCCTCCCGCTACTTCTGAATTAAATTTTTTATCAAATTGGCATCTCAGAGGACAGCCTCACCAGGTCTTTAAGCCTGCGATTTTCTCTCCCCTTCTCTTTTTCTCTCTCAGAGCCCCAGCACCGGGCCTTAAGGATCTCGGCTGGATGCAGCAATGCCCACATGGCCAAATTAATCACTTTTAAACAGAGCCAACGGGAGCTTCGCTAGCAAGATTTGGAGCACCACACACTAAATCCCCCTGACCAAAAAAACTAAACCCAATAAACACAAAGTAAACAGCACCACCATGGAGCAAGTTACTGCAGGCCACCTACAGAACCGCAGTGCATTCATTCATGATAATGGAGAGTGGTACTCAGTTGAAAACCATCCAGCACATAGAGAATATGATTTCCACATTTTTAAAGAAATACTGCAGCAGTTTTTCAATGTTCTGTGTTCATTTATTTCCTGAGATTTCCCAGTTTGTGCTGCATAAAAACCAGAAATTCTTAAAGAAAACCAAAGTATCTGGAACTACTCTCATATATATTGTTTAGAATGTTAGAGCTCCAGACCTGCAATCACTGACAGCTGAAGTGAATAATAAACCTTAGGTTTCTAGGCATTCATGTGACCTGAGACACGACAAACAGTGAATAAGGCTTTAACTTGGCCTCCAAATTCCCCAGACCTCAATTCCATCAAGCATCTTTGGAATACACAGGACAAACAAGTCCCATCCACTGAGGCCCCAACTTTTAACATACAGAACCCCAAAGATCTGATTTTATTCTCTTCACATCAGACATCAGACGTCTTGTGGAGTCCATGCTTCAATGAGCTGTTTTGGTGGCATAGTGGGGACCTACAAACAATTAGGCAGGTGTTACATTCATGGAGTATCAAAAAAAAAATACTTATAGACTTCAGCTATTGCCCAATGAATTTTTGTATAGCAAGTAAAAGCTTTTAACTTACTTTCTGTGATAATCAATGGTATAACTGGTGCAATAAGGTCAAAAATTGCTGAAATTTTAGCTTAACAGCAGAATTAGAGCTTACATAATTAAAAAAACTTGCTCATGTAAATTTATGTAAAATGTTTAAAACACATTGTACTGGGTTTAGGATTATAAATTGTCAGGCAGCACTTAGCAAGAGGTTACATATTTAGTAAAACCCTGGTTAAAATGTGGATATTTAGAGAAAATGCACTTCTTCCAGTTTTAAAATATAATGCTGGTATATGGGGGAGGGCTGTGTGCATGTATATATGTGCTTGTGTGTATTTGTTAGTGTGTATGGCGACTGTGCATGCTTCCTTAATCATTAATGCTTTAGCTACATGGCTGCAGTTTCTAGAGGAAGTATTAAAAAAAAAGAAACTTTGCAAGCTGTTATGAATTATTGACGGCAGAGAGGAGCATTCCACAGGGAGAATGTTTCCATTCTGACCACACAGAGAGGAAAGGAAAAGAGAGGAGGAGAGAAGAGACGAGAGAGAGAGATTAATGTAGCCCCTGCCCATAGACTAATTATACTGCATAATTATACACAACACTAACTGCCTTCATTCATTCTGATAGCAGCAGCACACAGAGCAGCCTAACAGACTGCAAGCACAGGCTGCAAAACAAAGAACCATGTCTTCCAATAGACCCCTGGTTTCCAGATGTACAGAACTCAGAAAATCATCAAATTTCAATCCAAACCTGAATCAAACCTGAACTTCATAGTCAGACAAATACCTGTTTAACACAACTCTACTCAGTCCACAGGGCGGTACACCATTAATCATATTACAGTTTCATACAAACACAATCTGAATTAACATTAAAGAGTCTCTCTGACTGCAGACAATGTCTATAAATCTTGGTGGGCTGATTTTACTAGCTGACAGTGATGACTTTTGAGGTTAGGGCAAATAACAAAAGACGTGGTTCAATAATAGAGTTTCTGTAACACCTTTAGATGGAAGTAGAATCATTTTACACATTTTACGTATTTATGTATGTATTTTTGGAATTATTTACACTGGAGTTGATAGCAGCTAGCAGGATCCAAGATCGCTAATTAAAAATAAAAGTTGTCATTATGCTTGCTCTTCAATGAAATGCATGAAATGAAGCAAATCAGACAAAATGTTTATCACATTTATTCATTATAAACTGAAATTTCATGACAGATACAGAAAGCACACTGATAACTTTCTCTGTCGTGGCATCACCAGAATCCAAACTTGTCTTCTCCCAGCAGGTAAAGTCTTACATAAGTGTAACACTCAGAACCCAGGATGAGTTACTGCTGATTAACAACATCAGGATCAGAACGCAAAACAGGTTAATATGGCTGAAAACTGTAAAATGCATCCTACCCTGTTATAGAATATCCTTTCCTCCAGGATCAATAAAGATTTATAATACAGAGTCTTATAATAAAAAGGAAATATGTTTTTAATGAAGAAAGCTGTTGAAAATGAATAATAAAAGATGAACAACAAAAAAACAATTCCCTCAGTGCTACATTCTAAAACATAAAATGTTGAGTGTATCATAATAAAGTAATATTTGCTTGTTTCTTCAAAGAATATATACTAAAGGTTTTGTCAAGAAAACCGATCTTCATAATATTAACCTGAAGATTGCCTAAAAGTGTCCCCAAACTTGTGATATATGTAGATGTCTCAGAAGAAAAAAGAGTTCAACACATCCACCATTTCTGGGTGAATTGGAATGCACTTTAAACTAGGGGAAGAACATCAGAAGCACTTTCATTTGATCATCAAAAATGACCCCAAATGAATGTGGACAGTTCCTGTGAGGAGACACTTCCTGCGAAGAGCAAAGACCTTGGCTTCTCGGTTCAAAGCCAGCCAGCTAATTCCTCATCAAAGCCATCAGTCATGGGATTCATCAGTGTTTGTGCTTTAAGACCCTACAGGGAGCAATCATTTATAGTTCTGTAGTTCCTGACCTAAGCAGTGGAGGGAATATAGAAGGCGTCTCAAATTACCGTACCATGCATACCACCTGTACTTCATTACCCTTTCTCCATATAGGCACAATATTAGAGTGTGTGTCTCAGGAAGACTGCACGGATGTGGAAATGAGCTGTGAGACCAGCACAAGTACAGGTGAAAGATAATATTCCTTGTTTTTCAACACATCAGTCATGTTCTTGGCCTCAGGAGGGTAGGTTGTGGGTAAATCACTGAAAGGGAGGAAACCGGTGTGGATCAAGCAGCAAGATAAATGGATATTTGTATTAATTTTGTCGGCTTCACACCCATTTAAAAATGTAATGGTAATATTTTTCATTTAAGCAATTCTGATGTATTATTCTAATTATTCTCATTACATCAACATACTCATAAGTATTCTGTTACTTCCCATCTCTGACACAACATTATAACAGCTGCTCTTTCACTGAAAGAGATAAACTGGGTGCCATCTGACCAGATAATTCTAACTTTTAGTACTATATATAGAATAAGTATGGATATACTATAATAGCATGTTCCAATAAACATTGCCATTACCACTCTATGACTTTCACTTTGTTTTAAGCATGTGTATGTGTATGTCATTGGGATTAATTCAGAAGGCTTTGTAAGCCAACATTTCTGAAGAATATCCGCTTCTAAGTTAGCTAAAGGGGAATTACAAATACTGTTTAATGATGAATACAAATTATTAACTGTCATGCTAATGAGCCTAAGCATGTCCCCAAATAAACATGTAAATTTCACATTTTAGAAAATGTCAGATCCACCGCCTGACCGTGTCTCTACATCAGTGGTCCATGCAGGAAGCGAGAGGACGTCGATTTTTTTCAGAACTAGCAGCATTAACTCTAAAGGTGACAGAGCATTGCCTCAGTACTTTGAGAAATGATGGGTGAAACCCATTATTCCGGCAGGCATGTGGTAACTGGAGTACATGGGTGTGACCGTCATTGCTGAATTGTTGCAAACTGTTCTTAATTTGATTCAAGTGTGATAGCAGTGGCACTAGAGTGTGTGGGTGTGGCATTTAGACAGTGTGTGGGTGATTTATAATCTGTACTGTGGAGCCCCTGGCTGGAAGGAAATGTCTAAGAACTCTCTGAAGATTCTTCTCATTACCATTGCTGAAAATAATTCCATGTATTGCTGCACAAGGACATAGCCAGGCATCAAAAACCCGCTGCTTGCCGGATGAAAACGTAGTTTACCCATAGAAAAACAGATGTTGGTGATTTAACAATGCCTTCATTAACAATGCCTGCAACAACTGTGTACCTACTGGTGAGTTATTGTTAAAGATGGATTAGAGTGGCACAGCTTATGCAACTCTACATATGTATTAAGTTCAACTACTGTAATCCGTTTGTAACAAGGAATACATGGGGGGCGGTGGATAAGCGGAAATATTTTGTGAACCAGAGCGTGGATGCGGGGCCACAAAACCAAACAAAGATTTGGAAATGTGGGGGACACCAGCTTTGCGAGAAAGGGAAGCATGCCCAAAGGCCACCCCCTGCATGTTGTTGTTTTATTGTTGCATGTATTATTAAAGGGTTAGAAGAAAATAATTAGAGTTTTTTTTACATAGCATGGACCCCTACAATCTGAAATAAAAAGCATTCAAGATTATTCCAAAGGATAAAAGCTTCTGAACCATGATGATAATATAAAGAGGTGTAAAATGGACTATGCTAAATGACTCACCCACGTAGAGTAAGATGTTTTTGTCTTCCTCACTCTCTCTTTCTCTCTCTCCTCACACCTACATACAAAAACAGCTCTTTCTATAATGAATCTCCAGAGGAATTGCATGTTCCATTTTTCCTTACAAGCAGTTTAAATTCCTCTGTTTCTATTTGGTGCTTAATAGACACTGCAGCATTGGTGAAATGGAGGATGCCATAGCAGCATCATATTTTACTGCAGTTGCGATGCAATTCAGTGAACTAAAACTCCTACATACAAAAGAGGACTAATTTATTTTCTCTTGTGGTTTTAGTTTGCATCAGAACAAAGCTCTTTTTCCCTAGGTTCCTTTTTTTATAGAGCTAACATTCATGTTTCACAAAAAAAGATGTTCTGTGTGCGGAAGAATGGTGATAGCATGACTGCAGTGCAGTGGAGCCTCACACTGTTGGACAGATTGGAGGCGTGGAAAACACTTTAAAGGAAAATAAAGATTCCAAGACACATATGCTTTCCCCAGGCATTTGCAAAGTTGTGTTACAGGCTTTGTTTGCCCCTCGAATGACCTTGCAGGATCTTATACTAATGAATAACAAACCATAACGTCTGCTCCAAACACACCCACACGCAAACATGCAAAATCTATCCAGTACATAATCTCAGCATCACATGCAGGGCTTCATGTTTAACATATAAAAGGTGACATTTATAGAGCTCTTTTAACCCTTTCCGGGCCTTAAAATATATAGATGACTTCATGCTCAACTGTTCAATCCCCAGTTTTAAATCTGAGAGCCACCCAATAAAGCCGGCAACCTGAGCTGCAGCCTGATACGCCTGGTTAAAAGGTTTGTGGTGGGAAATCATTTCAAATTTTTATGAAATGCAGAGGAGAAAAGTCTCACTTGGCTCACTGAGGAAACGACAGGGAAGAAATCATCATATTCTCAGTATAACATCATCGAAGGTGAGACCTGGTCGATGAACTGAGGTGAGCCGCTTCTAGACCTTTATACGAGTATGTCTGGTTTAGGTTTAGGATTAACTGTGGTAAATGACAGAATTTCATCACTAATGTTCCTCAAATTGTTTGGCATTAGTCCATCATTTTAAGAATATTTAGTTAGGTCCCAGAGTTAAGTCTTTATAGTTCTGGCTTAAAGCCTAAATTATTTTAGATCATTTTAAATATAGAGATCTGATCAAATGGATCAGACTACATTCTATTATGCCATTTTAAAGCTACATTGAAAAAAGGAAACAAATTATGTAAATTAAATTATTACTTAGCACACAAAAAAAAAAGAGTGCATATTTATGTGTGACAGTTATATATAAGAAAATAATGAATTATACTCTTAAATGTTCAGGAAAAATACTTTATCACAAATTGATGAAAATTAATTTTACAGAATATAATCCTTGCACGGCACTGGAGTCTAACAGCTGGTGTAAGGGTGTGATAAATAGACCGGTGTCTCTGGGATTAGACTGTCCAGTTTGTGGCCATGAATCCACACTAATGCAAGATGAACTAGAACAGTAACTCTATCAGCAATGCTGAACAGCATGCCATGGCTTTCAGAAAGTACATCTCACAGCTTCAAGTTCATACTGTACTGTAGAGCGATGCACATCTCACTGTATTTGTGTTCAAGTGTGCATGTATGTGTGTGTGTGTGTGTGTGTGTGTGTGTGTGTGTGTGTGTGTGTGTGTGTGTGTGTGTGTGTGTGT
>JBBKCR010000016.1:9776167-9790372 GCA_037577295.1 Ladigesia roloffi
GAGAAAGAGAGAGAGAGAAAGAGAGAGAGAGAAAGAGAGAGAGAAAGAGAGAAAGAGAAAGAGAGAGAGAGAGAGAGAGACAGAGAGAGAGAAAGAAAGAGAGAGATAAAGAGACACAGACAGAAAAAGAGGAGAGATAAGCCGATCCCAGGTATTTCTGAATTTCTGCGAGCAAAGCGGCGGCCCTAGAGTTTATCAGACGCGTAAATATCAGGAGTGCATTCTGGGCAATCACACCGGGACCAGCTAACACCCCCCCACCCCCCCACCACCACCACCCCCCCATACTGCTTATGCAACTTTACACCCCTGACTCATCACAGCAACTCAGCTATCACATACAGTATAGGGGTGTGTGTGTATAAAACACATGCGAGAGCACTTTAAATTCTCAGACAACCAGAAAATGTCTCAGCATGACGAAAGGTTGGTATGAAAATGTGATAATTATCTCATCAGTTTCATAATCACCTCAAATATGTAAGCTGTGATGCTCATCCAAGAGGCTATTACCCATCTCTGATGAGGGCATCATTAAAACCGGGAGCAGAGAGACTGGCGTCTCTGTGTTCCGGCCTCAGAGGAACAGGGGACCCCCGACGGCTGCCCTCACTTATTTTAAATCCTTATGATGAATTCATTAATAATTACTATTACACCACTATTGCCCAGCTGCAGAAAGCTGTATTTGAAATAAAGGCTAATATTGTGGTGTCTACAATGACAACTGAGCAGCTGACTATTAAATACTAAAGGCGTCACGTGATTCAAAAGGAAACTAATTATTTTCAGGCTCTGTGAATAATTAATCTAAATTATTCACACACATTACTGCTGTAAATGAATTTAAACGTTTTAATTAAGCATGAATATGAATGAATAATGAATGAAAAATCATAATTTTCTTTTATTTGATAAGTTTTTTTTCCAATGTTGAGGTCACAGCAATCAAAAATGTGACCTTATAGAAAATATCTGAAATGACGGTTAATTATAACAAAAGTATTATTTTTAGAGCGATTGTCAGAAACAATATCAAGAAATGATCTACAAATGTTTAGTTATACACACACACATACACACACACACAAACACACGCACACACGCGCACACGCGCACATGCGCACGCGCACACGCACACGCACACGCACACGCACACGCACACGCACACGCACACACACACAAATACACACAAAAACATACAACAAATACACACACAAACACACACACACACACACACACAAACACACACACACACACACAAATACACACAAAAACATACAATAAACACACACACACACATACAAACACACACAAACACACACACACACACAAATACACACAAAAACATACAACAAACACACACAAACACACACACAAATACACACAAAAACATACAACAAACACACACAAACACACACAAACACACTGCTTGAAAGCACAGGAGCTGTGATCCAAAATATATTAGTACTGTCCCTGCTCCAGCACACCTCATTCAAAGTACCAGCTAATCGTTACACTAGGGAGAGGGCAATCCAAATTACTGTCAGTTACTCTTAGTTATACATGCTTCACTAAAATCTTGTTGGCTTTGCACTTGTCACAGTATTTCCAGATGAAATAAAAGTGTAAAAAGGATGTGGGATTATGTTTCCATTTATTGAAAGTTGGTTAGTCTTGTAATGCAATGTGTAAAGAAACTGTACAACTGTTTAACCTTAAAAAATCTTAAGATTCAAGGACACACTTGGAGCCATTTCTCTAAGAATAATTTGAGTGTACCTCTAAGTAAGAAAAAGAATCTACTTCTCAGGGGAGCAAGGCTCTGGTCCTGGAGGGCCGGTGTCCGGCACAGTTTAGTGATTTTCTTGCTCCGGCAAACAGGATGAAATTTATTTCTTAATTGTCAGATTTACTAGCTTTCAGCTGTGCTCGATATTTGCCCTCCATGACTAAGTTTCTTCTTTTTTCTTGCAATATAAAAGAGTGTAATTTTCAAATTGTTAGGCATACTTTTATTTATAGCTCCATATAATCTGAACTACTGGATGAATTAGATCAGTAAGAAGCAGGATGACAACAGAACAGGTAACTAGCTGACTGTCTTGCTTACTTAGTTTAGTGTTCAAGACAAAAAGTTGATTTAGCGGTCGCATAAAAATAAAGGAAGAAACAAAAAAAAGGTTAAGTGAAACCTCTCCGCAAAAAACATCATAACTATAAATTAAAGCCGGGTAGCAGGTTAAACCCCATGGTTCCCACATTTTGGTGACATTGTAAACATGCTGACCTAGAGGGCAAAACCCATTTAAAATTTGTGCATTTGGGACAAAATTGTACTACGAACAGGCTTTGAATATGTTGCACCTGGCTCATCAGTGTTCCTCGTATAAATCATTATCAGTTCTTAAATAAACTAATATGCTTATCTGCAGCATCTTAATTCAGATTACAAGCATAAAGTAGCTTAATGGTCAAATTAAGAAATTGGGTCTTAAGAAATTTAGTGTAAAGAGGCCAGTAATGACTACATACTGACGAAAAAAGCTTCCTTGAGCACCTTTTAGAGCAATACCGGTCAGAATATTCATCAAAAAATTGGCTTCACTAGAACCAATTCACTGACACATGTTCTGACCAGTATTCTGTGGATAAGCATTTTTTACTTTATGTTGCATCATTATTTCATTGAAATTTCACTCGAGTATGGTTTTTGGCTATTCTTTACCTCTGCTACTGCACAAATCCCAGCTATGTTTCTGACATACATATTTCAATAAGAGGCTGTTTTATTGGATGTAGCAACTGTTGAATCAGTGTGAAAGAAACATCCAGACCTTTCTTCCTATCACATTTCCTGCCTTTGACAGACTGATAGGCAGACGGACAGAAGCCGAAACCACCAAACTATTACAGTATTGAAATGAATCAGTCAGACAATCTACAAACATGACAAAAGATGCGGGAGCCAATTTCCAACCTTTCTTACGCTCCACTGAGAGATCTCATCTGATTCTGTGTCCGCTGTTTGAGGAGGAAAAAAAAATACAAGTTTTGCAGCGCAAATGTGACAGCAGGGAAGCATGTGCCCGGAGCCACTTGCGCGTTCACTCGAGTATGGAATGTCTGTATTATACTCTATAGAAGAGTGTGTGCATGTGTTATGCGAGTTTGTCGTTCACCAACTTGATTCCTGCTTTCTTCCAATTTTTGTGTCCTCCCCACTATCTGAAAAAGCTTTTTCCCACCCAAACAGAAATGACTTCCCAGCCAATTTGCCCACCCTCCAATATAATTTAATCTCCAGCATCTCCCCCAACTTGGCTGCTGCCTGCAGGCCAATTTAAAACAATCTTTGAAAAGCATCAATGAGTTGTGAATATATGAATATCCAGCTCAAAAAAAGAGCCTCAAAAAGACAGAAATCTCGCCTTGAGGAATAACACGACTGCTGAAGAACAAAATTGAAAACGTACAATGAATCAGTAAGAAGTCTTTTTTTACATACATAATCTTGCAGAACAAGGCATGGAGGAAGCATGAAAATGCCAAGAATTACTCAAACCAACAGACAAGGACTGAGATTTTGTCACATATAGCATCCAGGTAAGTAATATTCTGCACAAGAGCTCTTCTATCTGACACTCAGGTGTTGAATTTCTTTGCTATTATTTGGATTTGATTTTGCTCTATTAACTCTCTACTGCACACATTTTTGGGAGCTTCGGGGTCCTAAATAATATATCAGAAATAAAATATGCCCCATCCAAGCCACCCTAAAAGATTTTATTTTGTTACCTCAGGGCAACAAGATGCTACAAGGGGTCAAAAATAACAAGGTATTTTATAATATACAATAACATACAATAATTACATTAGAACAATTTCAACAAGTGTTATTTCAACAAACATAAGTTCAATTGTTTTATCAATCCGTAGGGTAGAGATTAGCTGCTTGTGTTTGTGGTTATACATTTAAATATTTAAATATAAACTAGGGCTGAGAATTTAACGTGTTAATTAGATTAATTAATCACAGAAAAAAATAATGTGTTAATATTTTATGCAATTAACACTGTACGTCATCTTTCCGTTCAAAGTTTGAGGAACCAGCAGGAGAAGCGAATCCCAGATCACTGCTGCGTGAGCAGCCAGAGAGCGCAGTTTAGTTGAGTGAGATTTAGAAGAAAAAAACGCCAAAATGGCTAATAAATTATATCTTGTGAATGTTTTGCCGATTCTGACTCTGAAAGGGAATATTTGCTTTTTGGAAAAGATGCTCGGGCGTCTCCTGGTTCAACTTTGGAGCGCAGCTGCGCGGCCGTGCGAGGCGAAAGTGAACACAAAGCACAAATACATGTTTATTTCAACACTTTGCCCATCGGGAAAGTGTATGGAAGTGGTGAATATATATATATATATTAATGTATTAATAAATACATAAACCTTGGTGTTTTACTACCCTTGTAGCACAGTGTTGCCCTGAGGCAACAAACTAAAAGGGGTCTTACTGCACAACATTGCTCTGAGGCAACAAATGAAAAAATATTATATAGAAATATAGAAATAAAGACAAAAGTTGTCTTTGCTAAATCAGATATGCTTCTATACATACTCATGTGAATCTTTTTTGAACAAATTTATTTCAAATTAAACATGTTAGAAAGTGAAATGTATCTTACATTTTGCTAGCAGTGTGTGCAACCCCAGCTATTGACTCAGAAATGACTGCTCTATCCCCAGATAAAAGATCAAACCTACACCCACCTCAAATTGTATTGGCTCCAGACATATCATCAGATTTAATGTAATGTTTTTTTGTTTTAGATTTAATTGGGGCTGTGGATGGGCCAAAATTATATTTTTTTGCCTAAAGGCAATGCCATGCCATTGAGGGTTAAATAATTTCCACTGTTCAGTTGTAATTATGTGACGAATGTAAATACATAGTAAGGAATAAATGTACTACATGCACATTCTGTACCAAAAGGGTTGAATATGTATGAACCAATAAATAATAGCAAATATGTAAATAAAAAGTTGTGTCATAATTGTAGGCAATGTATGTAACATTTTGCAAGAGTATTATTAGATCATACAACTCATGATGCAAATTTAAATCTGTTAGACTGTTTAGCTTTCAACATTGAAAGCTGAACAGTCTAATGCTGTGTTTGAATCCCACTGGTGGGAGCAAACTGTCTGGGGACCAGTCACAAGCAAACTCACTGGTGGGACTGTATTTGTGAAAGGGTTAAATGAAGCACCTTAGTAAAGATGAGCCTCTTAAAGTAAGATATCATGCCCACACACCATTCTACTCAACCACATTCTATCCTAAAAGAAGAAACACACAGCTAACATGACCTCACATAATGTTAATGTTTGGCTGGATTTCTTATAGAATCTCATCAGATTTGTTCTTTTTTGCTCTCTGGTATCCAGTACAGAATTTTCTGGTGATATCAGCTTGATACTGATACCTGTGAAATCGAAATGCCATGGATAATCTGGACCAATCTATAGTAAAGAGTTTCAGTGAATTAAATTATTCATATAATTGCGACAGTTTACTCGTTTTGACATTTCAAATAATGAGCAAACACACTACATTTTGAATATCCAAATAATATATCAATAATACTGGATCTCTGTATCACAGGTCATCTTTATCGAATACCACTGACAATACATAACAGAAAAAAACTATTTAGATGTTATATGTAATCAGAAAGAGCAAAGCGAAGTTTAAGAGCTTTGAAACAATCAGTTATTTATTAACATTCTCAACAACTATAAACTTCAATTTTGCTCAGAAACATCACTTTGGAAGTAAGTAAGTCAGTAAGTAGATACATAAGATAAGATATTTATTAGTATCACAAGTGTGAAATTTGCTTAGTATGACAGAAAGTGGACAGTACAAAATTAAGAGCAAAACAATTAAGAAAAAAAATAAATAAATAAACAAAAGTATAAAAAATAGAATTTCCTAATATAGTGTGCATAGATGTATTTTACAAATATGCATATATCTATATAAAATGTAAGCAGTCTAAATTGTACAGTTTGTATAAAAGTAATACTACTACTACTACTACTACTACTACTAATAATAATAGTCATCATCATCATCATCATCATCATCATCATCATCATCATCATCATCATCATCAAAATAATAATATAAATAATAATAATAATAATAATAATAATAATAGACAAAGAAGAAGAATGAGAAAAACCCTAGTAACACCTAGTAACGCACTTTGTCTTGCCTATTCTTGTCATTAAAAAATATGAAAACAAATATTCTGCAGACCCCACACACATTTTACACACATTACTGCAATATGTAGCAACATAATGGCATGCAGCCTTTGTGTGTGTAGTTTAAGAAACAACCACAAGTTGACAATTACTCCAGATTCCTGTTGTGTTCTTTACAAACCTCGATTTGGGGACAAGAGACACAGTTCTCTTCAAGAACAGCAGGCTTTAATTACAGACAGAGTGGAAAAAAGACAGGGAGAGCACGAAAGAGAGAGAGAGATGCACAGGAGTTCTTTTTCTTTCTGTATCGCCCTCAGTGTGTGTCTCTCTCATTAGCATCTGATGAACTCTAATTACGCAGTGAACGTTACCCATGTGTGACGTGCAATGGCACCCCGATGGAAAATGAGTCAAAACATCAGCAGTGTCCTCGTACACACACACACAAACATACGTACACACACACAGTTCTCCAAAACAAACATTAGCCAGGGGCCGAAATCTAATGCAATCCGCCAATAAGACAAGCACAAACACACAGGCTTTTTGAGCGCTGGTACTTTTTGAAGAGAGACAGACAGAGTATGGATATTCCCATGTTGAGCAGCGTGTTACTAATGTTTTCTTAATGAGCGAGGAGCGTCCCGCAGTGTTTAAATGCAAAACATTTATCACTGTTGATGAATGGCCAAAAGTTAATCTGCACTTAATCTTTGTGAATCCTTCCAACACTAGAAAATTCCTTCCAAAAAATCCATTATTCATTATGTTATTCCATAACATGGGGAAAGGTCGCTATTCACACTTGCTCCTCTTTAGATGGAAAAGGGGATAATGGTGAATTACCAGGCATGTGTTTTAGGATAAAGCAGTGGATCGAAATAAGAGCCCTCACCACAAACCACACGGTGTGACCTTGTGGCAGTTTCGTTTCCCTGTGCACTTTCCTGACCATCTTTCCATGTTTTAGTGATATCATTATCATAAAATCGATCCTGGATTTGGGGTGAAGGATTCCATTTACTTTTCTGACCGTAGGCCCCATCCCCAAACCACTGTTCTCCAACTGGCCAAAATTAACGGAACAGATGATAATTCAGTGCCTCTCATTTTCAAACATACTGGAATTATTTGATGCTTCGCTGAATTTCACACATTAAGGCAATTGGAGAGTAAATAATTTTAGTGCTTTCTGCCCAAAGGGAAGAAATCTGACTGGAATGCAGCCATCTTTGAATATGGCCTAATTTCCCTCCATCTGTGAAAAGGCTATTAGAAACAAAGCAACAGAGGATTTTAAAAAAGCCACAATAGCTTTCTAATGTCCCACAATTAGCTCTGTTGACTCAGTCTTGCATTTGACTATAAATAGCCTCTTAAATGCTTATAGTACAACTGAATGCAGTGCCAGCAGAACTTTATCACTATATTTGAGCATGTCTGTCTTAGTGGTATCCACAAATACAGCAGGAGAATAAACTTGGAGCTGGCAGTAGCCTGAGTACATTATCATGCTGGATTACACATGCACATCAATAGTGTCCTCACTGCCCCTGTATTACTCTCTGTGTCATGACTTCTATTCTAACTCCAACTCTCCAGCAGTCTCACTAACACTGCAGCCTCTTTTACTAACATTTGATAACATGAACCATACATTCTTCAGCAGCCGTTGTTGCTAGTTTGAACACGCTTTGTGGTATACTGAGTAAATCCTGTTTACCATAGAGACATTATAGGTTTTTGTCATAACATCTCCATACATATTTTGTATGCTTGTGCATAGTCATAACATTACAATATTTTTGTCCTGTAATAAAGCTACCTTGAATAACCAGATTAATTTTCTAAAATTATGCTTAGCAAGAACTCACAATTGGTTGCCTGACTCTACAGTTAACGGCAACTGTCTTGCTGATATTAATGTTTTTTTTTGCTAATATTTTAAAAGTAAATAACCTCAATGAGACAAATACTGTAGTACGTAAGGCAAAAGAGAAATCATAAATCCAGACACTACGAAACCAAACCCCTTAATTTTACCCCTTAATATAAACTTAATTTTTACCTTAATTTACAGGAAAGTAAGGAAAATTAAGTGTTAAAGTGCACAGATTAAATCTGATTAAGGGGTAAAATTACTGAATTTTCCCCTCTTTTTTAAATTTGCCCCTTAAATAACTGAGTCTCCTGAAGAAAATGCCATATGTTTAGGATTGAGGGGTTTCACACTCATACCTTAAATCACTTTTAAGGTCAAATTAAGGGAACAGTTTACAAATGAATGGACACTTAATTCAAATTAAGGTGTTTGGTATATTTTCAGGGCTAAATTAAGGTAGAGTTAAGCACATTTAAAGTACATTGTGTTTCATAGTGAGAAGAGCGTCAAAAGAAAAACACAGGAAAATTGAATGAGACCCACTCAAAAACTAGGAAGCGCTAGTAAACTTCACAAAGAAGAATCGACTCTTAGTTCTATATATACTCCTTGGCTTAAAACTCAGGTGATCCTGATCTCCAGAGGGGGTCGTCTCTTTGTCCCTGACTCTAACTCTGATCCAGGGCCAAGCCTTACACACTAATGTTGTGGTTTTGGCTACAACTGTCTCACCAATTCCACTACTTTCTTTTACCCAAATTCCACCACGTCTAGTCATGTAGTCATGTGTGAAAACACCACACCACAGCACACAGTGGGAACAATGTGAATTTTTATGCCATACCAGGACTGCCACTAACGCAAAGCCAGTGATAAACACACTTGGAGGAGGATGCTAACCGCTAGTTCTTTTGCTTCAGCTAGAGCATGAACACACTGGATAGGATCATGCTGAGTGTTGAGGGAAGACAGGGCTGGTCAATTATCCTCCCTAAGAAACTCATTGACAGAAAAAATGTGTCTTGCTAAAATTTCACAACAAGACCTGTCTTACTGATCCCATGAAATCTCTCTTTCACCCTCCTATTCTTTCTCTTCAGCCTTTCTCTCACACTAAAGCTTTCTCATGCTAAACATCTCACTGCTGCAAGTGATCCCTCTGTCTCGCCTCCACTAGTGTTGTCTCTGTCTCCTGCTGTCTCACTGCCACCAGCATGGTCTCTCTGTCTGTTCCCTCTCTCCATACTCCACTCCGTGCTCACCGAGCTGATGTCAGGCTGCTCTGGGAGTGTATGAGGCTGCAGATCAAAGCACTGTGATTATTATGATCCCATACTCCACAGGCCTGAACCAGAGGGCTGACAGGAGCTCCATTCATGTTTACCACATGCCAGCGGTGCTCTAGCTTGCAGCATGGCCGTGGAGACTTGTGTGTGACAGATCCATGCAAACATCACACAAGTTGTATGCAAGTTTGCCTAGTTTTAAAACACATACTTCCTTTGAATGGTGTTATCTCCTAGTGTTTATCTGATTTCTAGGGCTGCAAAAAAATAACAATGGGTCGATTACCCATGTAGATTATCCTACAATAAATTAGGCTGTGAAAAAATTGAATTATTAAACAAAAATAAACTTTTTAGTGTATTGACTTAACAAACAAGTAAACTATGTTTTGCAATGTTCTATGGTACACTTCAAGATCTAGGTTACCAATTTAGTAAAAGCATGAGCCAATTTGTTTCCTAAGTCTGCCCATGATTTTGAGCTGCTGTAAGTGACATGCAAGGTAAAATGATATACAATAAAAATATTCAAAATAATAATGTAGATTATTGTAGATTATTGCTGCAATTATACTGTGTTAGTGCAGATTGCATTGAAAAAGTAAACATACTGATTGGCCTACCTCTTACAGACATTAAACTAACATAGTGGAAAAGAATGGAATGGCGTTTTTTCTAACTATATTTAGCCATTGTACAATCAGGCAAGTTTATGATAGCAGAACTATCAATACTATCTAATCTCATTATCAAAAGTAGTTAAAGCAACCATTACTGACTTTTTCCAAATTTAAGTAATGACATTTTCTTCGGTAGAAGGTAACATTTTGTAGCTGCAAAAAGCCGCAAGGCTTCATTCAATTGTAGCTAACACTCAGACACAGTTTGAAGGACGCAAGCAATGAGGTGAATATGCAGCTTGAACAGTGCTTATTGAGGGCTTAAGCTTCAGTTAGCTTGACTGTTGCTTGTTGTTTAAGAGGCAAAAGACTCCAGTTGGAGAGGTAGCCCCCTAGTGGGTAAAACACTTGCCTATGAGGTTGATGACCACAAAGGTTCAAATCCCACTCACTATCACTATCTCTTAGATCAAGACACTTAACCCTCAATTGCTCCAGGGAAACTGTCCCTGTAACTGCTGACTGTAAGTTGTTCTGGATAAGGGCAGCTGCCAAATGCTATATGTAAAATTGGCTACTTTGGGAGGATTGGGTGGAAAATTTGCACAGAACTCTTGCTTTAACCCCTCAGGTATGCTTCGCTGCCACACAGGAAACCAGAACAAGGTGGCTGGCAGCGATGTCATGAAGGGAGCTCCTGGGAGTTGCACAGGAATTGGAGTGGGAGTTGGACAGAACGTTGGGTTGCATCAGAATCAGGTGAAGCTTTAGTGCAATGGGGGCAACTTTTAGAATCTCAGCATATTCTGAGCTCCTGCTCTTCTGCTCCATGGCTAAATGGGCAAATTTACATCACTGTGGAGGCTGAAGACCCTCTGGAAGCATGGTGAAGCACGCCAGGCTGCATGACCCAAAAGCCTCGGCTCCCTCCAGTTTTAACCAGCACAAGCAGTGAATAATTAAAGACTTTCCAATTCCCCCCACAGTGTATAGTGGCATTTGTGAAACGTTGCACTGGCAAAAAAGAAAATAATGATGCAACGCACAGAAACCTCTCCATATTTGCCATGTTGTCAGGCAATCTACAAACATAAGATGCATCTGAATATGGGAAATGTCTACACACATCTGTAATGATAATACCTGATGTGGAGTTAATGTGGTGTCAGCATGGCTATATTTAAAAGTTAGCAATATGGTGACAAGATATCATAATTATAATAAATTACATTACAATTGGCCTTTCTCAGTATAGTGTGGGTATAGTCTGGTACGTCTAGAACACAGAATGACTGCATGGATCTTTCAACACTCTTATATAATCATGAATCTGTATATAATTTATTTCCCCAACAAATAAAAAAGTCCTATTTTAAATCAGTGCAAGGCTTTCGACTCTTAGATATTCTCAGTCGGATTATCTGTCTCCTGCATCAGCTAGATAGTATTTCATTTTAAAATGCAAGATCTTGTCCCTTTCTAATGTAGTTCTCCTGTTTATCATAAGAATCTTTCTGTAGTCTGTCAATCTAGAAGAAGAACTTTTCCCTCAGAACATATTTCAAATTTTTCACTGTTAAAATAAACAGTTATCATTATTTGTATTTTCTATACCATTTGAACACAGGAGATATCATTGTATTGTGTAAAACTATCACGAATAAACAAATATAAGTGCTTTATAAGTGACATATAGAAACACATTAGAAATAAAGAAATTTCAGGTCTCATTATGCTTATTATGTTTATGTACCAAGAACATATAGTTTCACGTGACCATTATTCACACTTTTCTCTCCCTTAGAATTAAAAAATATTATTTTTTGTTTTACTGTGACTACAAGACGGTTCTGCCTACCGACCCTATCAAATGCCTGTTTTTGCACTTGAGTGTCCATATTTGAATTTTTAATAATAATCTTTAATACTAATACAGTTTGACAAGAAAAGAACCAGTAGTTTTGCTTCTTTAAATTTACAAATGAATAGCCAGTCACAGAAAGGCACTTTTTCTGTCTTAAGTATGGACCCACAGCCAGATATGTTTGATTACAATGATTCACTCCTCTAATGATACTTGACAATCTAGAAACGAATCAGTAGAAACAGCTCAGAAACACCCCCACTCCCCCTAATCAATTTTTTATTAATAAATGCCAAGTTTAAAGAAAGGTTTCTAAATGAATTATCGAGTATGGTCTGTTTGGCTGAACATGGGGCTCTCTCTTCTTCAGCGCAGGAATCTTTATCCATCAGATTCATATTAGCTGGATTAGATGCTTCGACAGGTTAATCATCAAGCTCACGAAGGAAGGTTCTCCTTATAAGCTTGTACACTAACATTCCAATAAGCAGTCATCTGATGCAGGTAACCCAGTCAAGCAAATTACGTACCACACACTTATGTACATACATGTACATACACACATTTAACCAATAATAAGACAACATGAACAGACCTAGAGGATTACGCTATCTTGATACTCAACAAAAGTCACTGACTTTACTGTAATGTGATACTTTGTGCAAGTTTAATTCAGGTTAATTAAAATCACTGTTGAAACTTGACAAAAACAAATTTTAACATAGAAAAAGAACTTTAGAGCTACTTTGCTGGTGCATACTAATACTCTGAGGGACACAGCTTTTTCTGTTTGCTGCTTTGTCATCAAGCCAGTTGTTTTATTATTTCTGAAAGACTGAATTTTCTCATAAACAGCGACCATATTGATCATTACAAGCCATCACAATCATTTTTTTACCCCTTAAATTAAAGTGCTTTCAGACATTGCAAGTTTTCAGACATGTTTCTTTGGCATGTGTGTGTGTGTGTGCATGTGTGTTTGTGTGGGGTGTTTTGGAGCCACATGTTATCCCCAACCCCACACAGGCTAAGTGTTATGCAGATAAAATAGTAATCCCCCACACCCAAGCCCCAGAGAGAGGGATTCACTGCATCACAAACTAACACACACACACACACAGCAGACATGCCTAATCTTCCACACACTCACACCACCTGCACTATCTGGCAACCCAAACACTAGAGCAGATTCCTAATCTGGCAACCCAAAAGGCCCCACACAGCTGGGCTTTGGTCTGCCTCAGCTTAGTTCAGTATTCTGAGTTTCACATCTGCTCGAGTGACCTTATGCACCAATGCTAGCCACTTCTGTAGGCATGTCCAAGCAACACACACACACACACACACACACACACACATTTAATGACATAACCATTTTCAGAAGAATGTGCAGGTGAAACTGAACTCCCTCAGGGTTCTTTTTGTGTGTATGGGGGGGGTAATACCAGGTGTCTGCTGGTAATGCTAATACTCTTTGCACTTAGATCAGCTCTGTGACACATGATTCAGAGCACTGAGATGACGCACACCCTCATAAATATTATACCGCCACTCAATGACATGATAAGTCCAGCCACGGGTCCTCTGCCACAGATCAAACACACACACACTGCTCTCTCCTGAATCTTACAGTTAGCACAGTCATCTGAAGTCCCTCTGCAACACAGAGGTTCACCTTTGCTCCTAGCACAGCTCTCAGAGGTTCTTCACTCGTACCACATGCTGGGACCTGAATAATATGGACATTTTATGACTGATATTAAATTTAGGAACTACAAACGATATAATATTACACATAATTCACACATGCAGAGGCAAGCTCACACGCATACACCCACATATACACACATATATATGTACACAACCGTATATAATGTTTTTAATATATATAAGCCACCTCACAAAATATCTACCTATTATTTTATAAACACACCAAAAATAAATATTATTTATTGCTTTCATGTTTGTTTGCATTTGTCCTAATGTCAGAAATAATTAAGATAAATTCATACATGTGGAGACGCACACACGCACACACCCATCGTCTTGAGAAGAAATGGACTGTTCAGGTTTCCCACCACTTCACTCATATTTTCTTTGACTAAAAAATGCTATTAATACAACCACTACCTTTCAAACCAGATTACTGAGTGATGCAGAGGGCCAATTCAGAGAGCGCAGGTATTTCTTTTACAGGAGTAACTGTGACGGCCATGGGGTGTTTTTTATTATTTGTCTGCCTGTCTGTTTGTTTTGATTAAATAAGTCTTCTATTTTGAA
>JBBKCR010000016.1:9811333-9823965 GCA_037577295.1 Ladigesia roloffi
GACGCCAGGTGTGTTCATTGTGTTCAAATATTGCTGACTGTGGCAAGCATTTTGCATCACATGAGCTTTCATTTGAGGTTATGAGCATAGTTGTTTTGCAAATTGTGTTTTAGCAAGGAAAAATGTGTTTAGAGTTAGGAGAATGGAGGATTGTGTTTTGTGAATTGTGTCTTCATGAGAAATGTGTTTTTGATATTGGAAAATGATGGCTACATTTAGTAAATGTGTTTAGGCAACTGGTCAACTAGAGGATTGGCTTTTGTGTTTTAGCATTTGAGAAGAACTGTAAAAGAAAGAAACTAGATCAATTTGGACCTAAATGTGGAGTTTAACAGGACAAAGTCATCTTCTGCTGTTCTGTCTGCAGCTTCATGAGCCAGCAGAAAAAAAAGATTTCTTAATGGCTCTGCTGATTCTCGACCCAGTAGCTCTACCATTATCACACCTGGAGATACATTCCAAGTCCTTCAAAAACAGGACACATATCATCTGCCTCACATAAAGTTTTACATGACACTAACTCCGCAGAGTAGCATCTATCTATCCATGCTGTTCGTCTTGGCCTCCTTATCCTCTCATTGCGAAAGGGTTTTCACTAATCCTTCTGTTTTTCTCCCCTCCGGTGGCACTGAGCTGCTCTTCTGCTGCCCTAGCTCCATAATCCAGGAAAAAACAACAGAAATCTGGGATTAAATTTCCTTGGCCTTGTGGAAGAGAGATATATTGCGCAAATCTCTCTCCTTTCTATTGCTGCTTTTTCTCCGTCTCTCTTACACAAAAGCTGCTTTGGCTTACCAGGGTAAAATCATGCGAAGACATTTAGCATTCTATATCCGGAGCTTGGCGAGGCCGAAAAAACTTCTCCACAGTTGTGTGCAGGAAGCTTTTAGTGATTGAGTGAGAGAGCAAGCAACCCAGAGAAAGAGACAGAGAGAGAGAGAGAGAAGGAGAGAGAAAGAGGGGAAAAAAAGTATACACGCAGTGGACTTTTGTTCTTTTTCTCATATTTGCTGTATGTTATCAGGCACATGCTCACTCAACCAGCTCAAAGCATAAGCTGGATTAAAGGTTTTTGTCAGGGACAAAGGAATTTCAATATTAACAAATGGTGTTGGGAGTAAGATGCAAGATCTGAACCTCAGTTCTTACACGCACACCAGCGGCAACAGCAGGGAAGCCTTAACCCTTCCCAGGAAATAAACCCTTTCTGATTACATCAACTGAGATTTTAGCTATATCCTGTGTGTTTAAATAATGCATGATTGCAGTCCATAATAAAAAAAGGAAAATCTTCCATCAACAGGACCAAACTTAGACAGTTGCACCACTCAGGAGCCAAATGAGATATACATGCTGAAGTAAAGTAAAGTGGCCCCTTATGAACACACCACAACACAATACACAGTGTGAACTGTGTAAAATTCTTTCTCTACGTTTAACCAATTCACCAAGCTGTGGGATGCTACTAGCAGTCCTGGCAATCAAACGTCTGGCATTATGATCTCAGGAGCAACTCCCTAACCACTAGGCCCCCAGCTGCCCCAGAATGTCTTTAGTTTGTATCTGACAATATTTAATTAGGAAGTGCCCATTAACAATAATCACTAAATTGACTATGTTTGTTTTTCAGCAGCTACCTTTATTTTCATTTCATTCTATTATTTGTTTTAGCTACATAAAACTTAAAAACAGTATTTTTTGTGGTGAAAGAAATTAGCCAAATTGTAATGACATCTTCAAACTCTTATTATACATCTTTATATTTTTTAACAAATTTGGACATGTGCTAAAAAGAAAGGTGAGTTCTTAGGTTTGGTCACAGGATGTTTGCGGGGAATTTTGTGACCGGATTGGACAAAATTATGGACAACCTAGGCAGCAGATAATGCTTTCCTCATGGTCCATAACAAACACCTGATAAAATGATGTACTCTTGAATAAAGTAAGAGAAGGAAGCAGAAGATCAAAAAAGTAAGAAATTATTGCTTTATCTGTTCCTGTTGTAGGTGGATGCATCCTGTTACTCTAAACATGACTAACTAACATCTTTTGTTTCTCCTGAGGAAGCACAGCCCTCCAGTAAAGCTGCTCAATCCCTAAATCTCCAGACATGTCCCTTAATTAAGCACACACTCCTGCCTACACACAAAAAAAAAAACAAATATGAGACCAAATTAATTTAAATGCAGCCTTGCTTTCCAGCCACAATCACATGGTCACACACAGAGCATATAATCAGCATGCTCTGTAGAGCAGGTAGAGCCTCCATCATCCAGAGAAGTACCTATTAAACATTATTTACTACCTTACTATCCCCTGTCTTTCCAAATCATGCCAGCCGTGGAACGCATTAAAGCCACAGGCGTGCAAACAGCCATCACAACAGCACTTGAAATGCTGGCACTATGTTCGCTATAGTGCTTAGCCATCCAAAAATATCAGATAGCAGTCGATAACATGCTCTTGAACCACTGCACTCCCTCCCTGCTCGCTCTTACACTCCACACACCTGGGCTTATTAATCACAATTATCGCCGTTCCACTGCAGCCTTTTCTCTCTTTTTTTTTCCAAACTGGCACATGAAAAGGCAGGCATCTGTTCACGGCGCCTCTCTGGTGCCCTTTTTCAAAACTGTAATCTAATGCGTCCCTTATGTTCTGGAGGACAATATTCAGTGCAACACTGCTTATGGCCAGATGATCATCGCTTAACAATGGCCAATTATCTCCGCTATAAACCGGCTGCCCTCCTCGAAGGGCAGCGAGAAAAGTAAAACTGCCCAAAGTTCAGACCATCGCTGGAACGCTCACCCATTCGCCTGTGCTTTTTAGTAGACATTCCAGGGATTCGGTCTCACTAATTAACAGAGACCATATGTTACGCAATTAATTTTTATATCTGGAACCACATTCCTTCTGAATTCTGTTTTTCATGAGTAAGGCTTTCTGCCATGAAACCAATAATGAGCACAGAGATTCTAGATAGAATTCAGAGTTGGCTTATTCCACTTACATCACTGCTGCCCTTATGATAGTGCTGGGCGTGAAAAACTTTTCCAAATCTCCTATTTCCCACCAAAAGCATTATTACAACTTCAGCAGTTGAAGGTAGGAAAAAAGTAAGCAAGCCCTTATTTGGAAGCCATGGGCAGAGGAAAGAGTTTAAGAGTTACATTTCGATTTAGGAGCTGTTCGCTTAGTGCTTGAGTTTAAAGTGGATGTAGGCCACAGCAATCCACAGTTACTACATTGCTGAAAAGTAATCTAAAGTCCCGCAGTTCATTCACAGGTCTTGCACAGAATGGCTTAACCTTTCAATACTGTGTGTTTATCTACATGATACATAAACAGAAGAGAAGCTCAAAAGGTTGTGCTATGGGTCCATCATGGCACAGTCGTTTTTGTTCCATCTCAGTGATGGCCCCATTCATTCAACACAATCCTGGACAGCAGGGGCATCAGAAGCATTTTTAATCTGAGGAGGAGGAGTGGGGGCAGGTTTTGGGCATGAGGGCAGGGTTTGGAAGCAGGGTGGGTTTTGAGTGGGGGGCGGGGGTCTCTTGCGTGCAAAGTCTCGTCCTTTTAGGGGGTGGGGGTGTTTGGAAACTCCTGTTGAATCTTGATTCTTTTGCAAAAGAATCCACTCCATGGAATCGATAGAAAAAACACACAGCACTGGAAATCAGCTCAGGTTCATCTCCAACTCATTGCGTGTAACTGAAGTGAATCGTCAGAGCAAAGAGGCTGCCCAAATTTTGATTGGTGTGTGTTCTATCAATGAAGTGAAGTGGATTTTTTATGAAAGATTCAAGATTCAACAGCACTGGGTGAACTGATAATTTAGGTTAAATGTGGATGGGTCCAAATGAATAATTATAAAATGTGATTGAATGGTGACAACACCCATGCTGGACAGTTAAGGCATCTGTTACCTGAGGTAACGGAATTGGTGCTTAGTGTCCTCCTCCAACCATATTGAGATATTTATTGGTGATGGCAATTGGTAAAGATGTGGTGGTACATTCTAGCCTTCATCATGCCAGCATGAGAAATATCGTTTGATGGAGTGATACCTCTCCAATATCTCCAATTATGGATAACAATTTTTTAAGTCTAAAATACATTCTATCATGTTTTATGGATAGAAACGATGCTTTACTCTTAAAAAACTACCATGTGGCTTTCAACTGAATTTTTTTCTCATGTAGAGGCTGAAAGCTTCCCTTTTCCCATTTGATCATGAACACATCCTAAATAAACTAAAGCTTCTATTATGACTTTTAGCTTGCAGCCCACTGAGTATTTTTGTGCACCTGTTGCCGAATGACCCAAAGCTCAGATGTCACAATGACTCAGGATGCTGACCGCATGTTATTTGCCCCTCAGTTGGTCAAAATTGAACCATTGAGCACCCTATTTACTGATGTGAAGCCCAAACCCACTAAACTACTGCCACTTCTTCTAGTACTTCCAGGCTTCAGATGCTTTTACCACTTTTACCCCTGATAGCAGAGCTGCTCGCTCTGTTCACTGATAGATGTAGCTTTTCTTCTTAACAGAAAATGCAATTATTAGAAGACTAGAAACAAAGTTTGTCATTTTGGTTTATAAACAAGTATTTCAATGCAATTGCTTTACCAGGTTTTCAGTATCCAGTAGTTTGGTGACTAGTGTTCTGGCTGCACTAGTGACAGTTACTCATTTTCCCTCTCCTGTGAAGAGTGAAAACATGTAAAATAATCTCGTAGGTGTAACACTTTTATCTGCATTCTGTTTAATGTATGATTATACTATATGATGAAAAGAACAGTATAATTGCTGGAGTGTACGGCATTGTTATTATGTGAATTAGTGGCAGTTTAGAATGTCTTGAGTCTAAAGTGATGCACTTATGTTCCCACAATCTTCATTTGTTCATGCTGGGAGGGTCTGCAAGTGCAGAGATGGTGAACTCCTGATTTTCCAGTTCAAACACTCAGCTTGGCTGTTAAATGGAAGCTTTAGTTGGTGTCTTAAGAGCATTTGCCTGTATTAGACACCCACCATTGAAGATCACAGTTTGTTACCCCTTGCCTTCTCATTTCAGCTTTGAAATGGACACTGACATGCCTAATGGAAGGAACCCCACTGATTCAGACTCAGCAGTGGCCTCTTACTCAAAGTTCCTGGAGATGTGAGGATCACTGAAAGTGTCTGATGTGTGTTAATATTTTGTTTATTAATGGAACTAATGGAGCTGTGTCATGCTTGAAATCTGAATTGAGCAAGCTTGTAAAAAAAAAACAACCAACAACCTTATCTTGCCAGATATGACACATGATGATCCCAGACTTGGAGACTTCCAGGTGTGGCTCCTCATGCTTTGATGGCATCACATACAGGCGGTGTCAATGGAATAGTCAATCAGTTATCTTTACATTTGCTCACAGTGATGAAAGTGACTTGAATGTTCATTTATATATGCTGGCAAAGGTTACCAATGCTCACACACACACAGTCACAAACACATACACACATACAGACACATATGCACACAGACCCACACACACAGACACACACAGACAAGCACATGCTCTCTCACACACACACACAGACACACACACACACACACACACACACACACACACATACACACCTGCACACAAAAACACACACACTCAAATAGTTCATGGCACATTATCTCTATGTAATTTGCTTCTATGCATGTCTCCTGTTGCATTATTCATCAGCACACACTTGCATGTGTTCTCTCAGGTAATACACATTCATGAATATTAATACGCTGTAGCTCCTGGCTGAGAGCTCCCTTCTCGCGGCAGGTGAAACAAAGGCATTGGAGCCTTGAGAAGATAAGGAGAAAAATCTAAGGTGACAAATATCTGCTGATTTCCCTTTGACATTCACACTGTGCTTACGATATTACTCTTTTATTAAGCTCCATAAATAACTGCCAGAGCTCCATCAGCTTCAGGGGGCTAACAAATCCCGTAAACAGTGAAGCAATGCAGGGTTCAGCATTTTAAACACCTCAAGGTTTTATCACCTGGATTGATAGCTTAATGTACTATTAATCACAGTGATTTTTTAGACATTTCCTTTATTTCAGTTTTTATATCTGTTAGACTCCTGTAATGATGAAGTTCTAACAAATCAAACAAGGGCAGGAAGCATTTGACCTTATTGTTTTGATGGTAACTAGCTTTTTGGATCTGAGGCTCATTCCAAAACCCACTTTTCTGCCAATGTCTCAATTTGCCATTGTAATTTGAGGTACAATTGTGTACATTTGATGAATGGTAACATTTTTAAACTTTTCAGAATAAGATAATGATGATACCTTACATGCAGTAATGACCTGGCATATCCAGGCCAGGACAACTAAAGCATAAGCATCTTTATAATAAAACTTCTATGTGAAATATTTTGTTAAGAGTATTTTAATCCATTATTACATTTTGTGCTGTTTACTAGTGTTTATATGCAACTCTCAAAGCTGTAAAAGAAATAAGAAGAGCTATTTTTTTTAATCTCCACTGAAAAAAAGTCAAGGGTCCCCGTCAAGGGTCAAAAAGAATTGAACAGCCCTCAGACGACTAATAATACATTGTTTCCCCCTACTGGATGTATTTTGAACTGCAGCAACAAAAACCACCCTTTGCTGCTAAATGCTCCACTGGCTTGGAAAAAAGTCTAAATTGATATTTGTTTAATGTATTCTAGTACACAATATTAAAGCCTCTGACAGGTGAAGATTGATTGTCTCATTACAATGGCAGCTGTCAAGGGGACGGATATCCCAAGTAGCAAGAAACAGAGTCCATTCTCGAAGTTGATGTGTTGGAAGCAGGAAAAATAGGCAAGCATAAGGGTCTGAATGACTTAAACAGGAGGCAAATTGAGATGGCTGGATGACTGGGTCAGTTTGGAAGAGCATGTGTGGTGTTCAGTGTGTAGTGGTTAATACCAAATGTGGTGCAAGGAAGGACAAACAGTGAACAATTGACAGAATGATGGTCCCCATGGAGAGTGAAGGATAATCCATATGGTCCTTTGGAAGAGATACTGTAGTGCTAGTTGCTAAAGAAGTTATTGCTGGCTATGATATAGAGGTGTCAGAATGCAGTGCATTAAAGTTTACTGTGTATGAAGTTGAATATCTGCAGACCTGTCAGAGTACCCATGCTGGCCACAGCCAGATGCCAAAAGTGCCAACAAGGGCGATGTGTGCCTCAGAGCTGAAACATGGAGTAACAGAAGGAGGTGGCTGTTCAGATGAATCGCATTTTCTTTTACATCATGTAACCAGCCTGCCACCCTGTTCTGGAATGGTGTGTGGAACATGACCAAGAATTCACGGCTAATTAAACTTTTTTAATGTTTCCCCAAACACAGGCTTTTTGAAGCACCTTGGTTCATTCTCCAGCTTATAATGAAGCAGTGCATGTCATCAATTAAATCATCTGAAACCAATCATTTCACTCCTTCTTATATTTGCATAAATTGAATCTTTTCAGTTTTAGCCCAAATTGCTCCATTCTCTGTATAAAAGAAGCATTAATCTATCTGCCACTTTAATTATATTATAACCTTTTAAACCACATGAGCATTTATTAAGAGTGTTCAGGTCACAGATTAACTCAAAGTGAATTCCTATCAAACTGTTCTGCTTTCTTTCTGGTAATTGAATTGCTTTATCTTTTTCAGCCTTCCACATCGGTGTCATTTTTGTTCCGTAAATGCACTTTTTCGCTTCCGTTTTTACAATATACATGACAGAGACTGTGCATTTGATAGAAAAATTAACAAGATCCCTTAATGTTATTTAGGTTTGTTAATATTATAAATAATTTTGCTAGGTTGGTCAATTATAACAGCCCACCTGATAAAAACTAAACCGGCCAGTAAAAATTGTACAGCACTCATTTCTGATATCTTTGTAATTTTTGTGTTTTTTACTTTGATATTTGCTGCTGCCAAAATCATTGTTTGTTTTGATCATTTTGCATGCTCCATTATTATTGAACAGGTTGCTTTAGTTACTGTGCTTTAAAGACTGATTTATTTTAAAAATCAGTTTTGATTGGATGCCCAGTGCTGCACCTCATTAAGGAAGGAGTTTGTCCTGAAACTGTGAGAGCACAATGTAAGGACCAGTACAGACGCAGCGCAAAGTGATATATGATGCAACTACAGTATGCATTCACAGCGCTCCCGAGTTAAAACAGTTTTCCAGCTGAATTCACTGCAACATCGAAGTGAAAGATATAATAGCAACAGTTTTGAATAAATAAAAATAAAAACAGAATCATGGATAGAGGATAATCTACCTCCTTAAAATACTTGTACAAGTGTAATCAATCAGCTTAATAGCAAAACAAAATAACTGATTCCATATATGTTAAACTGTAATAAATATGGCTATTCCCATAGCATTCCAGTGTTTAGTACTAGAACTGAATGCTAACAACTAACTAGGGATAAGGTCTTGGAATGGCACAGGACAGGGTATGGACTAAAAAAATCACTAAGGTGGTATCAATACCTAGGAGAACAATAAATTAGATCATTAAGTGGAATTAAGTGAAAACTGTTTCTGTCCTTAAAAAAGGCCATGCTATGTCTCGATTGAACTTTGCAAAAACACACCTTGAAAACATGGTAAAGTTGAAAAAAGCATTATAGTCTAATGAGACCAAAATTGAATGCATCATATCTGCTGGAAAGTCAATATAGCTTACCATCTAAAGAACACCATACATACAATAAAGCATGGAGATCAGAGCATCCTATTGGGAAATGTTTCTCGGCAGCAGGGACTATGGTAATTGTAAGGATAAAGGAAAAACATATCAATGGGAAAAAGGTAGATCTTACAACTTGTTAATGACCCAAAGCACACAGCAAAACTGACCACATAGCTGCTGAAGGAGACAAAGGAGATTGTCTTTGAATGCATGAAGACTTGAAGAATTAAAGTCCACCAATAGTTACCATCCAATTTGACTGAGCTTGAAGAGTTCTGTGAAGATTGGGCAAATCTTGTGCAGTCTAGATGTGCAAAGTTGTTAGAGAATTACTTAAGGACATCATTAAGCAGAATTTGGTTCCACAAAGTACTGATATAAGGGTGGATTTTTTTTATCCATCTCAAAGATTGCTATCATATCTTTCACTTGAAAGATATACATTGCGATGAGCAACCACAGTTGAAAAATATGTTTTTGTGTCTTCTTTCAGGCTGCAAAACAACAAAGTCTGAATATTTTTAAAGGATCGTTCTTTTCGAGCGTGTTCCTCTGCCCTGCTGTAATGTTAACAAACAGAAAGCCGAGGGCACCTGAGTTCCTTGACTGTTTAAGTACATCCGAAGCTGGTGGTTCAAGTGGCTTAGTTTATTTTGAGTGAGCAGGAAAGCCTTCTCATAACCACAGATACCTGGGTGGTTAGTGTTCTCCTCCAAGCGCATTCAGCTGTCTTATGACATTTACAGATGGAGGCTGGTCCCTAAGTGCATTTTATGTTTGTGTGTGTGTGTGAAAATGTTTTTTAATTTCAAGTTCAGCCATATAAACAGCACACTGCACAGAGTGAAACTAAAAAACAAAGACTCCGGGACTAAGGTGCAACACAAGAAAAGAAACAGAACACCACCAAAATAAAAAAAGTATAAGCAAAACAAACAAGGCAGCAAAGAGAAAGAGAGTGCAAGAAAAAATATAAGAGCAACAGAACAACAGGACAAGACAACATTTAGAACAGTTGCCAGCTAAGTGACTAGTTAAAAGTTCATTCATTCATTTTCTGTGACTGGTTATTCCATTGTAAATTCGTCAGTGACTAGTGAACACAATAATTTCAGCAACTGTGAGCAACTGTGTTTTGTGAAATGGGCTCTTACTTCAATGAGCCCCTTTGTATTATAAAAAACAACTCGTTATGCACGACACTGCCCTCTAGATGTCGCCCTTTCCTAGACAAAGTGTCGGACTGAGCGTGGGAGAGGTGACGTGAGGACAGCACCCGGAGAGAGCGAGCAGAGTGGCTTAATCCAGAGAAAACATCACAGAGAGAAACACTGCTGGGTCCGAGCCACCGCCTTTATCACATAGCCAAATCATCACCCTGTTTACTTGCACTCCCTCTATCAACACATCAAATATTCATCACTTCAGAGCTCCAGGCAAAGAGAATCGGACTGAGATTTTCTTTCCCATCTGAGGGAGAGCTTCTCTCATACCAAAACCTCTCCACCCATGCCACGTGCAGTTATCTTCCCAGTAGCTCCTGACTAATAATCACACTGTAGGAGGAAAGAGTAGATATGAGTCCTCCTCTTTTTGACAATAAAGGATTCATAATATCTCATTCTATCAGTAAGGCTAGAAAACTCGCACAATCACAATGATTCAACAAAGAAAACAGCATTGCATTACTTATGGCTCTCTCCAGTGCAATTCCTAAATAATCCGTTATCAAAGAGGCCTTTGCTGTAAACCCCTGCCGGAACATAGATATGAAAAAAAGGGTTCCAGCCTGTAATCTTCTTCAGTTTATAAGGTTCTTTTGAGTGATGCCGTTGAAGAAAAAAATGTTGTTTCCTTAAAACAAGGCTTCTCAGATGTGATTTCAGCCAGGGACCCCTGCCAGTGTGAAAACGTTTTCAGTGGTGGAGCTGTGGTATCTGGCACCTTGACATAATCAGGGTTCCTTCTTCTTTAGGTCTTGTAAGTTGAGGAGCTGACTTGTTTGTCTGCCACATCCCACAGATGCCTCGGCCATTAGGAGATACTGCTGCTATGAAGTGGTGTACTTGGTCTGCATCAATGGTAAGGTAGATGATAGGTGTTCAAATAATAACCACATGAATGTCTGGACCCAAGATTTTCTAGCAGATTACTGGTCAAGAACATTACACAGCTTCTCCAGGAAAGCAATGCACCTGTACCTGAGCATCCATGTAATGTGAATGAAATACTACACATCAGGGCGGTTCTTAACTAAGCCTGTACTGGGATATCTTTGATTGAAACCAACCAAAAGGTCTGTGTCACAATCTGACAATCTGGCCCTTGGTAAAGTTAGCCCAGATCCTAACACATGCCCATTTTTCCCACTTCCAACACATCAACTGCAGGAACTGACTGTTCTTTTTCTGCTTAATATATCAATCTATAATATATCACACCTATTGAGAGATCCCATTGTAACAAGATCTTCTGTGTAATTCACTTCACCTGTCAGAGGTTTAAATGTTATGGCTGGCTAGTGGCCATCAAGATAGACTAAGCAAATAATTTAGTATTTAACACGGGAAAATGAGAATGTTTTAATTGTTATCATGACAAATTTTGTCACAATATGCTTTTATAAATTGTGAATATTGATTATCCACTGCCTGCTGCATTATAATGAGACTGCCAGTTACATTACAGACAGGGTCTAATTAGTGATGCTTAATTATGTTTTGTGCAGATTGGAAAGAGCATTGAACTCATTGTTGTTGAAGTTCATTTTCAATGTGGCACTCCTGCCCGCATCTGTCATGTGTCTGTTCCAACTTATCATAAAAACAGAATACTGAGATAAATGGTGGGATTATAGTTTTGTTGTAGTGTCCAACCCTAATTCAAGCATAGGTAATGCTTGCTGGATGATATCGGCTCTGTTTATAGATTTTTGGCTCAAGTAATAACATAAAAGATAAGCAATAGGCGCTTTATATTGGATGTAATTAGGTTCACGTGTCATATAAGTTTGTCAGATCATATTAATGATAAATGAATGAAATCCCCTTAGTTGTTGATTGCAGATCCCACTTGGAGAACTCTGGTCCCTTTTTACTGTAATAATCATTTTTGTACATGAGATGTGTGAATGTGAACAACCACTCAGACCTCAAACCATGACTTCAAGCCTTTTAGTAATCTTTATTTTTAATGCTGCATATATCAATATCATATGAACAGATAAAGATTTTAAGGGCTGTGTATCGATGTTACAAGGTGAGTTTGACCCCGCTACACTGAGACAGTGCAGAGACTGGAAGAACAAAATATTTTGCAAGTCGAATAGGGAAAACACACGGAATCTTCGGAAACACATGGAATCAGATGCTGAAATGGGCATGAGTGTGAAGCCACTGAGCCACCAGTGTTGAGTAGAGGCGGTGACCCAGTGAACTGCCCCTTACAGGTGAAACCCTGAGAAAGGAAGAAGAGATCCCTTAAAGATAAAGAAAAAGGAAACAGCAGCCATCCTGTGTATGACTAAACGTGTGCTGTGGGGTGTGTCCAAAGGGAGCCAACAAATAGGTCATGGGACACCCATGTCTTAAATGGGATGAGAGAATATCCAGAAGAGACGGACACAGGGGAAACTATCCTGCGAGATGGACTGTCCAGATGAGACAGACTTAGAAAACGGACTGGAGACTTTTGAAGGTCTGAGTACTGGTAGGGGGCAGCGGAGCACCCAAAGGAGCCCAGAGGTCAGACATATCAGCGCTGGCTAAGAAATGGCAGGTAGCAGGTCAGAATAATCACGAGGATAGACACTTCCCAGCTGGCATTCGACCGACCTTAAATGTTTAAATGTGGTTGAAATAATGTCAGTTTATGAAAAAACATTCATTC
>JBBKCR010000016.1:9829642-9840695 GCA_037577295.1 Ladigesia roloffi
CACACACACACACACACACACACACACACACACACACACACACACACCTACACACACACACACACACACACACACACCTACACACACACACACACACACACACACTCCTGCTGTATGACCAGTGGCGTTACGGCAGCACTAAAGCATTCCAGACTTGCTGTCCAGCATGCCGACATATCGGCACATCAACCTAAAAACATTCCTCTGCCTCTAGTTACACAGGCCTGCCCACATCTCCGGTACTGCTGGGGAGGTGTTCGTACATGTTGTCCTCGTCTGCTGAGAGAGAAGCACATTTCTTTTTCCTGTTCTCGCTTAGTTCAGGCTTGAGGAGCACCAGTTTGCCTCAGAAATGGTGGTGTCACATTAAAGGCCTTGATCCAACATTGGAAATAGTGCTGATTATGATCATTTCTATAAACACACAGTAACCTTAACATTTTTTTTTGTCTAAAAGTAAAATCTTTAGTCAGAATTAAATAACCAAAGGATACTTCGTATTTGTTGTCTGTACTCCACTGCTTTATTCCATACTGTTTATTTTAAAAATAAATTCTGTTTTGTAGCAAATAACATGGTGAAAATAGTTTTTGGGTTTTATTTTATAAAACATTTTTTTTACATTTTCTTTAAATAATATAAATGTTATCAAGTATTGGTGGATCTTCTTCAGCCATGCTTCAAGAAGCAGCGTTTACAAGAAGCCCTTGTTTAAGCCGTCATTTAAAGCAGTGATTGTAAACACACCACAGGACAAAAGACAGCGAATGTTTATCATGACAGCACGGCCTGCTAAGGAACTGAATGGAAATCATCAAACAACATTATTACCGGCAGTAATTAGTAGCATTAGAGCGTGTCTGTGTGTGTCTGTGTGTGTCTGTGTGTGTCTGTGTGTGTCTGTGTGTGTCTGTGTGTGTCTGTGTGTGTGTCGGGGAGAGAGAAAGAGAAATAAGGTACTAGTTTGAACAGATTTATGAAGCATTTTTGTTGTCCTCAGGTCAGGATGACATGATTAGCACTGGTAGGGGTATAGTTTCAGCATTAAAGATTGATTGGTGTGAAAATTAATTTTTCTCCTGAGTGCTTTTGTGTGTTTTTTATTTTAATAACCCAGACGAAAATCAGGTGGAACTGGAGATTTCTCCCTTATTAGGTGATTATTGACTGCCTGGTCAGCTTTTCGGTGTCGAGTTTTACGTGTAGAGAAGTCATTTTTCAGAGTCCTTTTTTCCAACCTCTCTTTATCCCATCAGTCTCCACATGTGGATGAAGAAAATAATATGTTTTGAAACTAGCAGTGTTACAAAAAAATAGCACAGCTCTGTTCATTTGTTTTTTCATGATTTGGACCCTTTAAAATTATACTCCGTCATTAAAATAGTATAAAAGCAGTTCAGCCAAACCTTAAGAATGGAAATGCGCTTAAGAATGATTGTGGTTTTTATATGGGTGGTTTGTAACACTGTGGTGATGTCAGAGCTTTAAACACTAATTGTCAAACCAGGACACGTGTGTATGTGCACACACACGGCTGACACACAGAACCGCCCTGCTGTTTTATTTTATTACATTTAATAAGCACTATCTTTATAGCACAACCTACTGCAAACAGCAGCACTGTCATGCCAGGGTCAGGAGCAATTACTTGTGTTAATGGTTATGGATCATAGCTCTTTACTATGGGGAAGGGGGAAAAAGGAACATGTGTATATATATGTGAATTGCTGCTTAACACCAGTGACTTTATATGGTTCCTACTATAGTCAAGAGCTGTTTTAAAAATGCTACTGTTTATTTTCTTTGCAGTGTTGTGTCTGCTATTTCAAATGAAGTATGGAAGAACTTTAATATAGTACTTTTATTTAGCCATATTCAGTTTTCACTTTCGTTTGGGAAGAGAATAAACCTCATATTTATGAAGATTTCACAAGGGGTGGAAATCAAGCCTGTTCATTTGTTTGTTCCCCAACTTGATTAATTGTCCCTATGTAGCCTTGTTTCAGAGTTAAGTGTTACAAGGGACATTTTTCTTACTGGATTGAAACAACCAATTCTAAGTTGACTGATGAAAGAAAACAGTTCAGCAGCAATTTTGTCATTATTCTATGTTTACCTGTGTTTGAGGTGTGACCTTGAAACTTAGTTTGTGTCTTCTTGTTATGTAAATAATAGCAGGTAGATCCAGATACGCTTGGAAGTAAGTTAGCACTCTAGCATTCTAGCACTTGCGTTACTCATTGCTATGGGATTCATCTTGCTAAAAGTAAAGCTGGCCATCTGCTTTCTCCTGTTTTACCCTCATAGCACGACTCTCAAGTCAACAATGGAAACAAGAAATCCAAACGGCTCGCCCACAAGTATCTGCCCCAGAGTGTTTACAGTCTTTAGGAATTTACTTTCACTTTCAAGACGGGCTTTTGCTAGTATTCAAACTGGGCAATCTCGCTCAGCAGACTACTTCTGCTCTGTTGTTGGTGTGGAGGCAAGGTAACATTTTGAACACATATAACCCTAACGAATGTCTTTTCTTTTCCTTGAACTCTGACTTAGTCTGCGGTTGAAGAAAATGTTATGGTTTGTAGAAACAAGAGGGGAAAGGTTGAATGAATCAGACGAGGTTCACACCAGGTTCACATTTGTAGAACTGTAACCCATTACAAGCGAGATGGCTCTTTCCGAATGAGCGCGGTTTCGTACTGTGTGCATTCAGTTAAATCGGAGAAGTGAGCACAGAACGATTAAGTTCTTTTACCGTGACCTCATCAGAGACTCAGCTTTGTCTGGGACCTCAGTGTTTGGGTCTCTCTAAGATGTGGAACACAACAAGAGACACACACTCTTCTCTGTAAATTACTTCTGTTATGGGAGACACACACACACACACACACATGCCAGACGCACAACTGACGCACTCAATGTTTAAAGAACATGAGTGACATTTGGGTAAATAAACCGCTGTTCCACTCATTTGTCATGCAACAAAAGTAAACAAAATATTTTACTAGCACTGGACTTTTACTGTGAAATATGTCCTCAGATTTAATGTGTTTGAGTTTGTGTTTGTGCAAGTAAAATGATTTCCTAGGTTTTATAGTGATGGTGCTTTTCACAGTCATAAGAATTCAGGGACCCTTCCCATCCAGTCTTATCTTCAACACTACTATAAATATAGAAAACCTGTAGTTCAGAAAACAAACAAAGACACCTAGGCTGTTACAGAAGCCTTGTAAAAGTGTGTAATAAAATAGTAACAGCCCACTTTCAGAAGGACAGCTTTAGAAGACACTTTTACATGTAAACAGATACATTGATGGGTGGCTCTTTGTTCTGGAGTGTGTGTTCAGGTTCGTTAACTAATGTTTTATCAGCGTTTTTCCAATTAATTCTGTTTCATTCCACAGTCTGTCAGCATTTTTGTTGTGCGTAATGTAAGCGGAATATGAATGAATTAGATTTTCAAAGTGTCAATCTTTCTGTTCTGAGCTAAACTTGGGTTCATATGTTACATTTTCTGATTCGAATTTCTGTCCATGGCAATATTTGCTTATCAGGATATGAACATTGCCATGGAAACCTTTTTTTTTTTCAAATCTGTGAGCAAGTATTTGAGTACACTATCCAATGGCAGAGAGGAGTAAGACGTATTTCTCCCATTAATGCTCCTCCTGCAGAAGTGAATAATGACGGGCCTTGTGCACTGACACAGTCACGGCATGTGACCTGTCTCACCAACCTTTCTGTGAGAGAACACGCCAGGGAGGGGCTTTCTTCACCAACAGGCTCAACACGAGTGTCTCTACTTTGTGTGACTGTCACTTTTGTGTTTGTTCTGCGTTCTGTGAGCAGATGGGTTGTTTTGAAGAAAATGGAACACTGCAGTTCATCAGAGAACTGCAAGCAAACTTTGTGATTGCTGCTGGACTGCTATGATGAAGTACAAATTCTATTAAACTTTCGGATGCCACCACCCCTGTGCATTCCCATATTGGTCTCCCACAGCAGGAAAAGGGAGTGTGATGCAGGAGGTGATGAGAGAAGCGACCTCTGATTGAATTTTCTCAAGTGCCTGAAATACTAAATCAGCAGCTGCTGTCTAGGGCTGCTGCTGGAGCTGCAAGCTAAATTCATTTAGTCCAGACACTAAACTGAGAACAATGGCATTGGGCCTCCTCTCCCCACTGCTCTTTTTCCCACCTTGTGAATTAGATCACACTTCTCATTAGGTGACAGATTAAGAGCACTACCAGCAGCAGTCCTGCAGAATCTCCCTAAAGAAGTATTTGTCCCGGTTCAATTGAATTTACTTAAAATTGCAGTGCAGTAGTATTGTCGAACGTTTTGCTATAGCTTGACCTTGATTAAATCAGGTTGGGCAAATGTGCCTGCCCTGCAACACTGGCCTAGTTTTGTGCCTCATTTCTGCTTCTGATTAAAGGAAAGCTCCAGTGTGTTTGCAGCCTGGTCTGTATCGTGACGCATCTGAGCGCTTGGTAACAAACCCACTGACCTGACACACAACAATAGATGTCCAAGGAGAACATGCTGAAATTGTCACTGGTGATTGACCATAAGCTACAGATGCTAGAAATGATTCCAGAACTTTGAGTTGACCTTGATTCCAGATGTTGATAACTTGTAGTACCTTGATATGTCACTATAATAACAGGATCTTGACATATTAGCTTGATCTGCAAACACTTATTTGCCAGTTACATGAGAACATTTGGGAGCTAACACTAGCTAAACTTGCTAATGGGGACTAATTGTGTTTTAGCCTCTTTGGTCAACTGCATTAAAACTGGATTTCGTTGTTTACTGAGCCATTTTTTTTTACAAAATACAGCCAAATATTTCAGACAAACTGTGTAGACACTGATTGCAGAATATCCTACTGTGCGTATGTGAACGCATGCTGAAAACTCTAACGCTTTAGAGTCTACTCTCAGGGCCTGGCATTGTAGAATTGATTCTCAGGTGATTGTTAACCTGAGCGTAGTAGTGTCTGCTTTTTGGGAAAAGTAGTACAGAAGTTATTTCACAGTCGGGTGGTTTTAGGTGTCTGGAGTGTGTGAAGATTTTAGTCAATGCTGCCACATCCCAGCTTGTAGCTGGTCCATCTTGCTGAGCTCTGCTCTTCCTGCAGACATCAAATATTAACATGTCCTTCAGAGTCTGTTTCAGACAGCCTCTCATGGATGTCTACATCTCACTCACTGATCCAGTGCCCCAGGACACATAAAGAAAGTGACAAGTCTTCATTCCAGACCTTTTTGGGTTTCCTATACACACAGCCATGTGTGTTTTGGGGAAATGGGAACAACACGGGCCTACAAGTTGACAGCAGCAAGGATAAGCAGATAGAGGTGGGGCTTGTGATACAGGTCCTAAGTTCTAATGTGCTTTCAGTTTCTAATAGACAATGATTTTGCATTGACATCAGTGACCTTGATGATATTAAACATGTTTCTGATGTAAATATATTTGGAGGGTGCGTGTGGGCGCAAGGTGGGTATAATTCAAGACTCGTTATTTGTCACATACGTAACTACAGCACTGTGTAAATGTCTTAGGCACCTATGAAAATAGTTTGAATCTCTTTATATCAGCATTGGCCAGCAAAAACACTCAATAGAACAAGAAAGCAGTAAAAAAGTGTAAAGATTTCCTGTTCTATATACCTGTTAGGAAAAACAATGTGCATGAATCTGGCCCCCCAGAATTTGTATAAGTAACCCAGCTTTTCCATATTGGTTAGTCCCAGATTTGCAATAAAATCACACCCCTCTTGTACACTTCAAGGTCAAATACCGTAGGGTAAAGTCTTGAGTCCTCTTGCTGCTGCTCCATCACACTCCGTCAAACAAGTGCAAGTTTTCTTTGCAGTGAACTATGAACAAGACATTCAGCTACCTATGTGTCATCTCTCTGGATGAGCTGCTGTGGCCTGAGAACTACCATGACTGGAGTCAATTAGCCCATAATCCCTGGTATAAATCTTCAAAACACAGCTATCAAATCCCTCTTTAATTTAATCTCATTTCCATTCATTCTCATTAATCAAGTTCTAGCCAGCTATCGTGGATTCGTATCAGTTCTAATGAAACTCCCTCTTTCTCACGCACTCCTTATTGCCTTCTGTTGGGGCTTGGCCATTTCTGTTCAGTGCCCAGCTCTCTCTAAGGGGAATCCCTGTGATCATGTCAGTAGGAACTCGAGGCTTTGGCTGCAGACTGGGCCTTGTGTTTTGGAAGACTAGTAGCAGATTCGAGCCCATCCCTTCTGTTGTTTCTGTGTGGAAGCCCTTGTAGTCACGCTCTCTGCCAGGCACCCCTCCCAGAATCAGGAAGTGTGTTGTTTTGCTTCACAGGGTGAGCCTGCTCCTGTCCCGAATGTACAATTGACTGGCTCTGTCCCAGACACACTGCTTTGCCTACACATGGACATGAGAGCACTTTTCAGAACTGTTTCATGATCAGATGAGCTAAAAGCGGACGGTGGACACATTCAGCCTGCTGAGGAATGTGCTGGCTGCCCTGATCAAGCACGTGAACAGACATGGGAAGTTTGACTGTAATGCAAACACTGTTGCAACATGCTTGTGCATGTGAGGATCAATGACTGCATGCTTAAAGCTCATTTTACTAAGGACTGGAGCTGGTAATATTGTCTGCTTCTCACGGATCCCATGTCATTTTGCATGCGAGTGCAGTGAAATAAGTGTCATGGGTCCAATAGAGGTGGTAGTAGTCTAGTGGGTAAAACACTTTTCTGATGACAACAAATCCTCAAATTCCCACTTTCTACCATGGTGTCCCCGAGTGAGACACTTAACCCTCAGTGTCTCCAGGGGGACTCTCCCTGGAACTTATGATTGTAAGTCACTCTGAATAAGAGTGTCATCCAAATGCTACTTTACCTTTTTCCTTTTACCAATAAATATTTCCAAAATCTTCTCCTACACTGAACATAAATCACTTTCCATTTAAATTCAGAAACCATCTCTAGAAAACTTACACTTGTTGGTTGTAGATCCATGACCACAGGAACACCAACATTACTTCTTCACTGAATAATTCCAGAATTATCTTGAAACCGTGAGGATTCTCTTCAGTCATGCGTTCATTAGCTTTAACTATAACTTGGTTTATTCCAGGCCTGTTTGTTTGCATACATATCTTCCAGTCTGTTCACCAGGAACCTTTGGTTAGTTCATATTTTAGCTTCTGGAGCTCCTAGCACAATTGTCCCAAGGATTCATTGGTCTCAGTTGCTTGGTCTAGGTTGTTCTGAGAGAAGAAATATGGACTATCTGGGGGTCCCAAAGTTCTAGATTGATAACTACTGCCCTAACAACTCACAAGAAGTAATATTGAGTAGGATAATTTTATTTTCATTGTATATTTTTGTCACCAGATTTTTCAGTTTGGACAATATCTGTTGATCTGTTCATCTTCAAACATTATTTGGCATTTTTTAAAATATTTTTTAGATTCTATCACTGTGTTAAATATTAAATAGGATTGTGTCTTATATATCCCTATTGGTAACTTCATGGTTTTGGTCTTGGTGGGTGGTGTTTTTGTTTCAGAGACCATTTAATCTCATTTCTATTTGTTGCTGCTACAGTTTGGAGGTCATTTTGATAGTGCAGTTTCCTCCCCTGTGATTCTTTACGAAAAGGTCCATTCTTTATCCTGACAGAATCATTTCTGCCGTCATTCCCGTCGCAGCCAGCGATCTACTCTCTTTGTGCGAGCCTACTTTTCATCTCTGCATCCCTCTGTGTTGCTGCTACATTACACTGCAGCAACACACACACATTTGCAGAGAGAGGCATGGTATCACAAATTCTAAATTGTTGAAGCAAGCTTTTGAAGTGGATTCGTGTATAATTTCTCGTCCAACTTGTATTTGATGTCAAATGCTGTAATCTATTGTGCATTATAGGTTTCTGGTTATACACAAAGTGTGTCTGCAGTGTGCTTCATTCTCAAAATCTGTGACTGGACACAGGAAGGGAGTGGTTAGGTCAGGATGTGAGCTTATGGGACAAACACAGTTTAGCTTTACTCTCATTTTTCCAATTTTCCATTTGGCATTTCCAGTACCTAGTGTCCAATACCCAGGATTATTTTCATACTTACTCTTTTATGGTTCCTGCAGAGCAGTATGGCTCCAAAATTGGATGTAAAACACTACAGGTACCGTTTATTCACCCTGACGTTGAATTATGATGTTCATGGTTTTATCATTTTACTCCAAAAACTGGTTTTTGTTATGCGTTTAAGACTGATTACATGTAAATGAGCTGCCTCAGGCAAGCTGACAAAGGCAGTGTTCTAAACCTTGGGTCCTGGTATTTATGTGGATGTTATTTTGACACATACTACCTTCCTGAACACTTTGCAGATGCACTGTAGTAGGCAGGCACTTTTAATATTATATATTATGGATGTTTTAAATAGACTGATGTTTGTCACCTCACAAAAACTGTAATTTATGGACCATGTTTACTTGGGAGAAAATGTGTTTTTTACATAAGTCAATTTAAATTGCATTGAGGCATATTACACATACATTTTTATCATTAATGTTTGAGTATAATACAGCATTGGGCAGGCATCTTCAAATCATAGTAGTGTAGTTTTGGCATATACTTTTATCTCATTTTTATTCTCAGTTATAATCTTAAAGTACTTCAGTTTATGCATGAAGGTGATGGGGCCATTTTCCAGTTCTGTCTTGGTTTGTTCTGTTTCATTATCATTCAGTTGTGTTCTCTCTGTTTATTGCTTTCTTAATCTGATTGATCCTCTCTTTTTTGTAGTCATGCATTAAATAAGTTAAATACTTTTTATGTTAAATACTCTTGTTATGTGGAGTCCCTGATTCTCCAGAGTTGATTTCGTTGTGCAGCACTTTTGTTGAATCCTGTTGTCTGTAAATTGACTTAATACATGCACATTATATGGCCAAAATGGGGATGCTGAAGAGACATAGTATCTGTCACAATTACACAATGTTACCTTTGCCAGAATTCAGATTGTGAAATGTATTCCTTGTTGGATCAGACCTAACCAATTCAAAGTGCTAGTACAGTGAAATGGAAGGCTTTTAGTAGCAATGACAGCTCGCTCCCAAAGCTGTGGACCATCCAAAATCAGCAAGCAGGGTGAAGGTGTTGAAGACTGTGCTGGGTATCCTCACACATTCACTACAGAGTTCCAAACTGCCTGTGGAACAATAACAAAACGCTTTAGAAAAAGAGTTTCCGTGACACAAGCCCAAGATCACTATGGGCCATGCCAAGCACCAGCGGAACTGTTGTAAAACGACAGTAGTGATGTGTTCTCTGGAGTGGTAAACCATAATTCAGTCTGTCTGATGAATCTGGGTTTGGGAAAGGCCAGGAAAATGCTACCTAACAGAATGTGCAGTGCCAACAATAAAGTTTGGTGAAGGGCACATAATGGGCTGGGGCAAATTTTTAGATTTCCAACTCGACTCCATTTTTCCAGTGAAAAGTAATGATAACACTTCATCATAAAAAGCAAATATACACAAAAAAAGTTGAGTAATAATTTTCTTTTTCCAGAATGACTGTGCCCATGTAAACAAAGCGGGTTACAGGAAGGACCTGGTTTAATTTTGGCGTTGAGGGCTACGGTTTGGTGATCAGTTAGCTTTGATGTAGAAGGTTTACAGCTTGGTGTTCAGTTAGGCTGGGGGCTGTGGCCTGTGTCCTATCCAGTGCCCTGACCTCAGCCTAACTGAACACTTTTGAGATGAATTTGGCCACTACCTGTGAGCCATGCCTTGTCTGATCTGTGCCTGATCTCACAAATGCTCCTTTCATTCATTGGGTACAAACTCCCACAGACACACTCTTGTGGATAGCCTTCCCAGAAGAGGCTGTTATACATGTGAAGGGTATGCAGGGTATCCGCTGATCCTTAAAAAGTCTTAAAAAGTCTTCAATTAGATTTTACAAGATTAAGGCCTTAAATGTCTTTAAAAATTAGTAGTAATCCTTAAATACAGAGTTCAAAGGTCTTAAAATACCACAGAAACATTTTTTGTGATGATCTGTAAAGAATTTTGCGAATTTCGAAATGGTGTTTTGCCTTTTTTGTGTATTTTGGTGTTTTGCCTTTTTGTCTCAATGTGATTGGATATCCGTTTTGAGAATTTAGGGTCTTAAATTTGGCCTTAAAAAAGTCTTAAAAAGTCTTAAATTTGGCTTCCTTAAGCCTGCAGATACCCTGGGTATGTGACTTGGTGTGAATAGCCATGGTTTTGGAATGGGGTGTAAAATAAGCTCACATAGGTGTGATGGTCAGGTGTCCACAGACTTTTGGCCATAGCATGCCTTAATAAGTGCACCATTACCTATTTCAGCAACATCTACAGTGCACAAAGGATATAAACTGTCTGACCTTTGCTGTTGATCACTGATGTTTAAATAAATATATAAACAAATAAATAAATAAATGGGGGGTAAAAAGAGGCCAGCTGCAGCCCAACATTTTATGAGGTAGTTGTTTGTCATTTGTGTTGCAGGGATTGCAGATGGAGAGCATTTGTGTTCAATCTGCAGTAAACCCTCCTCCGGTGGTTTAAGAGTCAGCGATCTGCTATAGTGGGCAGATCTGGGTGTTATTGAAGACCTTCTCATAAGAGAGTGACAGTGTGATGAATGTGTGTGTGAAACTGGGACACTATCACCAGGAACACTCGCTCTCACTCTCCCACTCACACACACACACAGCTTTGACCTGCTTTGGATCTTTTATGCAGGGGTTCTCTCTCTTGCTCTCGATCTCTGAGCCTTACGTGTAGAACGAGTGTCTGAGACCTGTGGTGATTGGTATGAGTGTGTGTGAGGTGAGAGTAAAGGTGAAAACCTGAGTGCTCTGTTTGGGCAGTTAGCAGCTCTAATCTATATCTAATCACCCTCTGTGTCCTGCACTGGACTGCTAGGGCTGGCTGATGGACTCTCTGTGTGTGTGTGTGTGTGTGTGTGTGTGTGTGTGTGTGTGTGTGTGTGTGT
>JBBKCR010000016.1:9849978-9861054 GCA_037577295.1 Ladigesia roloffi
GACACTCCTCATGCCCAGGGAAATGACCTTCAACTGACAAGGTTCCATCATACTTATACAAAAATGATGAGGTATTGGATGTCTTGTAAGGGGTGGGAGGAGTGTATGAATACATATATTTTAATAACTCTTTCTCTCTCTCCCTCTCTCTATCTGTCTCTCAGGTTGAGTTGGCTTTATGGGATACAGCAGGACAGGAGGACTATGACAGATTGAGGCCGTTGTCCTATCCAGACACAGACGTGATTCTTATGTGTTTTTCCATAGACAGCCCTGACAGCTTAGGTACTTCACCCATGCCATGAGATGCATAGTATATTTCAGAAAATCTTAATCACATACACTTAAATTAGCATTCGGTGACGTGAGTTAAAAGCTATTCCCATTACTTAGAATATGGCCTTGTTACAATCAGCACATGTTTAGCTGACTGAAACCGCTGTCTTCACTTAACATGTCCACATCACTGACTGTGTTCTTATTTAAAAATACAAAAGCCTTATCTTTGTAACTTTGGAAAAAAAAGATTATTAATGCCTCTCAACATGTAGCCCTCGAAGATGCTGGGATTTCCAAAATATGTAAAAAACAAATTTGTTACAGATACATGACAGAGACGATATACTGCAGTCAGGCTCTGATATATTTGTGTTGATATGTTCCCACATAGAGAACATTCCAGAGAAGTGGACACCAGAAGTGAAGCATTTCTGTCCCAATGTTCCAATTATCCTGGTGGGGAATAAGAAAGATTTGCGCAATGATGAACACACTCGTAGAGAGCTGGCCAAGATGAAGCAGGTATGTTTGGGCGGACACGCTGTGTATGTGTTTGTGTATGTGTGTTGTCATAGTGATAGCAGGTATCATACAATCTAAACAATAGCAGATGGTTTTTTTGTGTGTGTTTTGTTTTCCTTATTTTCCGGACTTTACTGGAGAAGTGGACCCAAAGGCACTTCCCGTCTCTAACACCCACTTTAGGATGTGGAAATGCAGCTGTTTCCTGTTAAAGAAGCACTTCTCTCCTTAGGAGTTGCATCATGCTTTGAAATTGTGTGTGTGTGTGTGTGTGTGTGTGTGTGTGTGTGTGTCAATGTAACCTACACATTTATATAGCATCAGTAAGACATGCATACTGAAGCCTATTTAAAATAAGACACAGGTTCTGGAAACACAGGGATGAATTCCTCTGTGATTGATTGTCCTCTCACGTGTATTAATTATGTGGCACAAATGACCTTTTTAAGTCCCTGGTGTTCTCATATTTTTTATGAAGTTAATTTATATAACTTCGAGAAAAAACTACAGGAGCAAAACTGTTTGAGTAGTTTGTTAGAATCACATCAAAAGTTTTTGGAGCAGTGTGCAGATCCTAGTGACCCGGGGACGGAAGTGGTCAGCTCATGTCGGTTGTCCTGATTTTAAATGTTCTCTCGGACCAATGCTTTTCAAAAGTTTACCTGGATTTTTATATGCATAGTATGTTTCTCAAGGACAAATGCTACCAACAGAGCAAAAGCATTTTAATCCTAAAGTGATAAATGGTTAAAATCAGTTTGAGATGCCAACATATGAATGTTTATACATTTACTGGTCATTACTAATATTAAAACAACCTAGCTAATGTAGTGTAGTTCCTCCTCATGCTGCCAAAACGGCTCTGACTTGCTGAGACATGTTGGGAAGGAGGGCACAATCAGACATGTTGGATGTAGGGTACAGATGCTCAGTCAGATTGATATCTGAGGACTTTGGAGGGTCAATTCAACTGTGTCATGTTCTTCAAGCCATTCCTGAACTATTTTTACAGTGTGTCAGAAGATATTATCCTGCTGAAGCAGTGCACAGCAATTAGGGAATACTGTTCTAATCAAGGGGTGTACTTGATCTACAGCAGCATTTAGGTAGGAGGTACTTTAAAGGATTATCCACATGAATGCCATGACCCACGGTCCCAGAGCATTACACGGCTCCTGTTGGTTTGGCCTCACTTCCCCACTTGAGAGACACACACACACACACCCAGACATCCTAATGATGTACAAGTAAAAATTATTCATAAATCTAGACACATTTTGTTGCTCACCTGTCAATTTTGGGCCTTCTCTGTGATGATCAAAGGTCAGCATTGGTCTGGTCTGTGGCTTCATCGCCCCATACATAGCAAACTTAAGTGTAGAGGAGATCTTATGTAGGATCGGACTAGAGAGGCTAGGTTTCATTCTACATTCTCATCAATGAGACCTTTAGCCTGTCGCATGTTGACCAATTGCCCTCCTTTGGTTCACTTTTGGTAGATACTGACTGTTGCAGACTGGCAAGACCTGCTGTGTGAAGATGATCTGAGCCATCACAGTTTGGCCCTTGTCAAAATTGAGATCCTTACACTTGACCACTATTCAAACACATCAGCCTTAACCGCTGGCTGCCTAATACATTTCATGCCATTGTAACAAATTGCCATTGTCATTTTTCCTAAAAGTTGTTTTAATGTTGTGTCTGAAGGGTGTTTTCTATAAAATGTGCATGTGTGTTTTTTTCAGGAGCCAGTGAAGCCAGAGGAAGGGAGAGACATGGCTAACAGGATTTCAGCTTTCGGCTATCTGGAGTGCTCCGCTAAAACTAAAGAGGGGGTGCGGGAGGTGTTCGAGATGGCCACCAGGGCAGCTCTGCAGGTTCGCAAGCGCAAGAAGAGAAGTGGCTGCTTGCTCTTATGAGTCTGCACTACATGCAGCATACTTCTGCCAACAGTTGACGCAGTGCTCCAGGAAAAAAAAAGAAAACGAAAAAAAAAACCAAACCAACATCATCGCCGTACTGTAATACGCATTTCACGCAAGCAAGATGTGCGCGAGAGAGACTGGCAAACCTGTTTATAGAGAAACCAACCCACCTGTGCTCTTAAAGTTTCTGTATGCACACAGAGCTGTTCTGCCATCTCTGACTCTCTTCCTCTGTGTGGGAGAAAGATTGATCGATTTGATTTTGTATGTATTTGTACATGAATCTTAATCTCCTCTTTCTCTTCATCATTTCCTTTCTTCTATTTTTTTCTTTCTCTTTCTCACTTTTCTCTATTCTGTGCTATATTCAGACATTGCTTCTTTATGTATTGTTTACTTATTTGAGCTGATGCCTCTGCTACGTTTGGAAATTCATCAAGAATACATTTATTATTCATTCAAGCACTTTGCATCTTTGTGTCTTAGTCTGGTTGAAATCTTTGTGGACCACTGTCATTTTTAGCCAGTGTGTTTTTTTTCCCCCCTTTCAAATCAGCAGTGGAAGGTAACTTGAGTGAACAGCAAAGATGGGCCTCAGTGGGGTGAAATTGAGTTAGCGCAGAAGGCTAACCGAATTAGCCGGTTCAACCTGTCACTCTGCTCCTCGCTGGGTGTGCGCACAAGATGCGTCCAATGCCGTCTGAGTCTCGATGGAAGTGTCTCAGTTGTAGTTAGTCCTGTTCCGCAGGGCCTCAGGGACAGGAGGGGCAATCAATCATAGATCTGACAGAGGCTGATGATTTGACTGTATACATTTCCTTTAACTTTACTGCCTGAAATATGGAGCAAAACACTTTTGCAGGCTAATGCTAACACATCTGTGTCAGTTGTTCTCTTAGGCTAATGCTAACACATCTGTGTCAGTTGTTCTCTCAAGGCTTCCTCTGCTTCCTCCTGGCCTAGCTCTGTGCAGCAATTTCATGTGACTCAGTATGACTCCAGAGTGTTCATTGATACTAATCTTGTTTTGATCTGATCTTGGTTATTTAGTGAGGAGGCTGCACTCTTTTGTAAATATCTGATTAGAGATTTTAATCAGCATTCCTCTTAATAAGCTCAAGTTAAAAAGCCCATATGTGGGTATAAGGTTCCATTTCTTGTTTACTTGCACTTTGGCTTCATAGTAGATATTGATAAGCAGTAATATAGCTAATATGGCTGAGGGTTTATGATGCCTGAAACCATTTCAGTTAGCTAGCTTTACAAACCCATCTTTATTAGATAATGCCTAGATAGGAAATGTAATCAAATCCCCTGCTCCAGTGGTGGTAAACTTTGTGGAAAGAAAATGTCGGCAGACCTCTTTTATATTTGAAACTATTCTTAGCATTTCCAGAATAGCTTAAAAATCTTGACTGGATGTTAACTGACATGGAATGTGAAGAAGAGACAGCCAAGCTCCTATATTAACAGGATCACAAGAAGCTGTGTCTGTTATTTGCATGCTTATTATTTTTGGAATCTGCCCAGCCAAGTCAACAGTGCCTGACAGTACAGTACAGGACATGAGGAGTCCCGCCCTCACACACAGCGCCCCACAACCCCACCACCATAAGAGGGCAGCAAAAACAACAAATGATACAAAGAAATAGCAACAATTTAAGGATTGGTCGTTTTGTCGTCTTCTTTAAGGGAGTTGATAGGAATGTTACCTGCCTTGGTTTGTTAAAGCCTGAGGATTCTACCTGCTTTGCTCTGTTTGTTACTTGATTTGAATTGATTTGGTAACTATTATAATTTATGAACATTTTAAATCAAAAAATCATATTCAGGCCTGTGATTAGACATCAAATCTGCTGTTTTCAAAATAAATAGAAGCCATTTAGAATCAGGCAGAGACACTTTGAACAAAATATTCATGCACATGTTACTAAATTCTGTCTTGTCCTGAATTTTCCCTCTGTGTATGTGTGGGCTTTACTATGTCGTTGTGACCATTTACCCGGCGTACCGAACAATGCAGGATGTAGGATGCATGAAAGGATTCGTCCACATCTGTTCATGTGTATATAGACTGATGTCACTAACCACTGGCAGATGAGGGGATATTCACAGGATGCAAAGCTCCCCCGTTTCCTTAGTTTATTGTAAGCAGACATGAGGTCATTTCTGGCGCAGACAATGGAATAGGGGGGGATGTAAATGCTGATGAGACCAGAGACTGGTGATGCTCCTCTACTGCCCTCATTTTCATATGGGCATTAATGGTGGTGACATTCCAGATGTGCCATTGGCTTTTTAAACGTGCACCGTGTCCAAAATCTCTACTCTCTATGTAGTTTTATGCAGTGAGTAAAGAGTAGTGAATGATTTTGGATGCAGGCATGGTTGGTATTCTCTATGATGAGCTGTGTTTAGCCACTAGAGGGCAGTACAGCACTTCAGGGTATTGGGTGGTGGTGGCCTAGTGGGTAGGGTACTTGCCTCTGGACTAGGGTCATGGGTTTGAATCCTACCTTCAGCACACAACCACTGGGTTCCTGAGCAAGTCCCTTAACCCCAAGTTGCTCAAGGGAGACTCTGTAGTTAGGAAATGGAAGTCACTTTGTATAAAAGCATCTGATGAATGCTGTAAATGTACTTCAGATAGCCAGCAGCTCAAAGAAGGAAACTAATAAGAGTGATGCTGTTGGTGCTTCTGGACAGGTTTGCTGAATAGTACACTGAAACCATTTACATCTTATCATATTTGGAGTCATGAAGAACAATGCTGAGCTGCCCAGGGACCCCAGTTTTGGATGAAAATGGTAAGTGTAGAAGATCTAAGGGACATTGAATGAGTGTTGGGATGTAGATTCAGTGTAATTGATGTTCAATATGAACAGTGATTAAAGTGAAACCTGCATCAACTGTGAAAACACTGTTGGAAATTCTGGTTGGAAGTACACATTCAATGCAAAAAAACAAAACAGAGAGCCACTGTTCTTCAGGTGAGTGAGAAAGAAGGTCAGAACAAGAATGCATGAGCTGTAGAGGGGGGTGTTAAAGTATCTTCTTACTGCATAAACCCCTCATAAATACAGCTGACTAGCTTGTACTCTGTCTACTCATAGCTTACATTCTGATTGGCCACTTAAGTCTGATTCCATACTAATACTAATGAGTCCTCCTACTTTACTGGTTACATTTGTGCTGCTCTCTCACTTTGATGCTGTGCTCTGATTGCAGACCAGTGTTTGTTTGAACCTTCCTGGGATGGACCTTGGCCAATTGACATTATTCATATGTGACCACAGTACACAGTGTGAACAGCATGAAATTATTTCTCTGTATTTAACCCTTTCAACAAGTGAAGCAGCAGCCAGGAACACAGCGCCCGCTGAGCAGTGTGTGGGGGCAGTACCTTCCTCAGGGGTACATCAGTGCAGTCTTGGGATTCAAACCCACAGCTTTTTGATCACAGGGGCAGCTCCATGTTTTCACATGTTGTGTGGTATAAACTGAAAAATCTTTAAATCATGAAATTAGGGTCACACTTTAAGAATGAAGATCATTGTTTAATAGTTTCTTATTTCTAGTGTTAACATTACACATATAAAACTATTTGGGTTTGACAAACAGCAGATAATTGCACAAGGAGAAAAGTTTGGCCAAACGTTAGATAACTTCCTTCCTTTTACAAACACACACACATGCACCATTAGGATAGTTCAGATGAGAATCATAACCTCTAAGAATGGGGGTCATCTGCCTTTGTTCTCCCATATTGAACACCTGGGGGCTTTGACTATGTTGCGTTTCATTATAAGGGATACGTATGTTACATGACTGAGTGCAAACTGACATATTAAATGTTTTTGACAAAGAATTTGATTATAGAGTAAACACTGGCAAACAACAAACTTGTTGAATGCAGTACAAGTTTTGCAGATTTAAAGGCTAGACAATATAAACAACTTTTTACTTAAATATGATTGCATTTTAAATCAGGAATTATGCTATGGAAGCAAAAAACACATACTTGCATGTACACATGTTTACAAATTGCACAGTTTAAAAAATGTTGCAGTTAAACTACAGCCTTCTGATGGACATTTCTAGATCCATTTTTGCAAGTATATAATGCATACACAAGCCTGCATGAGCCTGGAACAAATACATCTGGGCAATGTGACTGACAGTCCATACTGCAGGTGTATTTTAAGAAACACCTTATTACAGGTAGAGGCCTTCACTCTCTGCACTGTGCTTTATAATAACCTACACCGGTGCTATCCTGGCTTGAGACATTGATGCACACACCATATATAACTTACCATCTCTCTTCTTCCACTATGGTTCCTCTCCAGCACTCACTGCTTCAAAAGTGGGATGTAAGAAATTAAAATATATATATATATATATATATTTGTCTTTATATTTAACATTTAAACTGCAGTTCCTCTAGGTGTGAAGTGTTTTGATTCAGTTGCTGTCCATCAAAGCAATTACACTAAAAGTATTGGGACACCTGACCATTTCCCCAACAGGTACTTTAAAGACTTTGCATTGAAATACATAGACATGAATATACCTTCCACCTCAACAGCTTCCACTATTCTTAGATGGATTTTCACAAGATTTCTGTGGGAATTTGGTCCCATTCATTCTGTGGAGCATTTATGAGGTCAGACACTGATATTGCACGAGAAGGCCTTTTCAATTCCAGTTTATCCCAAAAGTGCTGCATTGGGTTGAGGCCTGGAGGTCAGTCAAGTTTCACCGCATCACACTCATCCAGCCATCTCTTTATGGACCTTGCTCTGTGCAATAGGGCAAAGTCAATCTGGAATAGAAAAGGTACTTCCCCAAAATTGTGCACACAAAGTTGTAATGTTGGTGTTGTCCAAAATATCTTGGTCTGCTCAGACATTATTTTCACCCTCATTGGAAGTAAGGGGCCTTGCCCCCAAAAAACAAGTGTTCCAATATTTTGTCCATATGGTGTATATAAGTTTATATTGAAATTGCAAATCAGTGTTTTATATCAGGGCACATTATTGTTGCTTACCATGCATTACTGTAATTAATGTTGGTTTGCATTACAATATATCATAAAAAAGATATAACATCTAAAAAAAAATCTTAACATCTAAAAATATTCAATGTGGACTCTCAGTCAGCCGACTGGTTCCTCCCTGATGGAACAGGTTTCTAGACCTTGGTTTAGTAAAAGATGTTTCCCATTGAAATCCTATTTTAGTCTGGGTTAAGGCTTATTCTTTGTCTGCGAAATCAGTCCTTTCCAGATGAAAAGGCAGTTTTCTCTTCAGTCAGCTTTTCCTTCACACTTTAATTAAGGCACCGAAGTTGCAGGGCAGGACGAAACAGACATACAGAAAAAGAGATGTGAGGATTTCTGATGAAGTGCCACTCCATTACCTTTCTGCAATTAAATGTTCTTGCAAAGTAAAGATGTGTCTGGAAATGGGATTTAATTAATGTCATTCTAACCCCAGTAGAGAAGGTCACTTTTCTAACAGACGAACCACCGTAAGCTTCTTCTTCATCTCTGATAGACCCCTGAAGATATGACACTCTATAGATTTGATAGTATACTACTATACTATCAAATCTATACTCGGATTTGGGCTGATATGTTTTTTCCTGCATCCAAGGGGGAACATATATGTGTTGCTATACATATGAGGTCTGTAACATATTTGTTATCTCATGGTGCAATATGAAAACACAATTTTATTTTTCTTATAGAGAAAGGAGCTTGTATATGTCGCTTGTAATATGCTCTTGATACCAACAACAATGACGCATAACATCAGAGGTCCATATTCCACCTCTGCTGGCACTTTTATCTGTGTATTTTGAGGTTCCTGCCCTGAAGGACGTTTTTCTAGAATAGCTTTAAAAATGGAGCAGAGATTAAGTAACACTATTTGTACAACCCTCTCGTAGACACTCTGTAGGTACTTACATCTCTCATAAAACTTGCATTCAGCTAAATATACACTAAATATACTCTGACCCACATCCCAACCACATGTCCTTACTGCAGTTTTTTGTCATTTTAAATATAATCTACTGGCTCCTGAGGTCCAAAAGTACTGTATAAGACGCTCCGGAATATAAGACGCACCCAATTTTAAAGGAGGAAAATCTAGAAAAAAAAAAGATTCAGAACTTAATACTGTATTAAAATATTTTATATCAACTGTATAAAGTTAACAGCAGTTTAAGAGCAGCACGTGGTTAGACTGTCGGGAGGGGGGAACAGGCGCGCTATAGGAGGGAGAGGGAAGACCTCACACACACAGCCTAGCCATGCAGGGAGGGTCAGAGGTAGAGTGACCAAACGTCCGGTTTTCCCCGGACATGTCTGTTTTTCATGTCCGAGTTTCTATTTAGAAAGTGGGGAAAACTCCTGTTTTTTTAATTACGGAAACTAGGGCACTGCGCACGGCGCTGCATGTGATGTAATACCTGAGCCGCGTCAGTGCGAGTAGCTCTGTTTAAAATCCAAAGACCGCTTGTCTGTCAGCACGCTAGCAACATGCCGAAGCTTAAGTGCACATTTACCAAACCCTCCGTGCACTAAGGTGTCCTGATTTTCCAAAACCAAAATATGGTCACCCTAGTCAGAGAACTCTCCACAGCCCACAGTACACACCACAAATCCAGCCTGCAGCACACACAGTATAAAAAGAGGACTACGAGCAAGCACCACACAAGGTTAGGGGCACAAAGTCAGTTTTAATGCAGACAAAATGTATATTTGTCGTACAAGACGCACCAACTTTCCCCCCCCAGTTTTGGGGAAGAAAAAGTGCGTCTTATACGCTGAAAAATATGGTAAACTTGTAGATGTTCATTAAAGGTATAATGCAAAATGTGTCACCTACATCAAGCAAAACATTTCTAAAAAATGTAAAATTTCATACATCAGTCACTTCTTTGGTAAAATTCAAGGAGAAATGAAAGCCTAATCTTTAAATGATGAGTGGTTTTGGGCTGAATTCTTGAGAAAGTCATTAAACACAATCAAACCGACCGAGGTTACATGATTAAACCCATTTTTTGAATATCCTCAGTAACTCCAGGCTTAAGAATTGTAATGTTTTGGTTCTGTCGAGAGATCAGAAATAAAGCGCGTCTTGGGATGATGAAATACTGCTGTACTCAGAGGCGGGAGGTTGAAAAGTAGCCAATTTGAGAGTGTTGTTAACTTACTTGCAACTGCTACACTGTACATTATGGGAATGTACAGTAATATATTAAACTGAATTTAACATAAAATGTTTTGGATGTTTAAATATTTGGGGGCAAAGTTAGGGCTTTTCACCATTTGGGTGTTTACTGTACATATGTCAGGCATTAACTGCATATATATATATATATATATATATGCAGTAGGCAACTGGAATAATGCAGAGGTTTATTAATGCTAAGCCTTTCAGTCTAAAGCCCATTTAAAGTAAAAATAATTAATTCATAAAGCTTTTACTAGACATACAATTTCAACAGCACCATAAACACAGTGCAAGTACCTCTCAAACAATTTGGGCAACAATTCATTCATGATCATTTTTTACATTTGCTGATCAGTGGGTAGATCTTTAAAGTGCTCTTTAAGGTACTCAGGTGTTATTCCTGAATTAATTTCACCAAAAAATATCATTTTGACAAGCATTGGTATTGGCAGTAATCCCAACCTTATCAAATTTAACATTCAATTCATGTTTTCATGAATGATCATTAATTAAAATTTAAACATGTCTCTTATCAAAATAATTTTGAAGATTCTCCTGGTCCACAGGACATTTAGAGAGTTGCAGTAAAAAGGAAGAGGCAGGTATGCTTGAACCCCAGTTCACACATAAGCGCTGGGGTAAACCGAGGAAGAGCGTCACTGTTCATTTCTCCACTCAGGGTCCATGTATTGCTGGATGCCACTTTCCTCAGTGTCCACTAGAGGGTGTGAGAGGAAAAAAGATCATTAATAAGACATTCTTGTATGAATATCTTTAAACCGAAACTCAATCATATGCTCATGCTTCAGTGCTTGCTCCCTGCTCTTTACAAATTCATGAGAATCCAAAATGACGTGTTGCAATTCAGAGGCTCTATATCTATCATTAAGACATAAAGGGCAAGAGGTTTGGGCCCATGTTACTATCTTTTCAAGATTCAAGATTTATATTTGTCACATGCATAGTCATACAGGTACAACACGCAGTAAATTGTGTCCTGAACCACTCCTTTAGACTGTACAGAAATTCTATTGAGAAAAATTTTAAATTAAGAATAAAATCTAGAATTAAGACACTAAGATAACAAGAAATAAAATCTGGACTTA
>JBBKCR010000016.1:9869075-9893022 GCA_037577295.1 Ladigesia roloffi
AAATTCTACTGCTAAACTTATTTAAATACACGTCCTGTCTTAGTATTTGTTATGTGCATTGTAGAAACTTTTCAGTTTTGCTTATATTACGCATATACATACTCTTACTTATTTCTTACTTATTTTTTTAAGTCCAGGTTTTATTTTTTGTTATCTTAGTGTCTTAATTCTAGATTTTATTCTTAATTTAAAAACTACTCAATATAATTCTGTACAGTCTAAAGGAGTGGTTCAGGACACATTTCACTGCGTGTTGTACCAGTATGACTATGCATGTGACAAATAAAAATCTTGAATCTTGAATTTTGAGATATGTACTAGACCTGAAGCTCCAGGGTCAAACATTGCATGTGTGAAAGCAAGACTTGCCCATAGGGAATGTAGTGTGTGTCATTTCCAAAATATATATGATGCCACTTTGTTGTGTTTATTGTAGCTGTCGTTTATGATCTGGCAAATATTTTCTGCTTAAATTCTCATGTCAGATATAAATTGTCCAAAATCATTTTTCAGATGGCTGTTATATGTTTTAGCTTTGATGGCTTCGATTTTGAAGTGCTGGTGTTTATACAGCAGTTTGATTGGGTTTCACTCAGCTGTAAGTTGTGCCTGTCATGAGATGTAACACGCTTTATAGTATTCTCACTGATATGTGTTGTCTTGTTTTTGTACTAGGCACCATGATGGCTGTAAATACGTATAAATTCACAATAATATATTAGCGGCATCTAAATTTCCAGAGTGTTTGTTAGCTTGTTGCTCATTACTTTAATCTGACTCTAGTTTGGAAGGTTATACTAGGTGTTCGGCACTATGATTAAGGGGGTTAAACAGGCTCAGGACAGGGAGACTCCTGCTCTGAAAGAATCGGTGACAGCGGCGTCTCCCCCCCGCGCCCCGCGGCCATACTCACATCACTTTGAGAGCCATGCTGGCAGGAAGAGAGAATGGCTTTTGAAAAATGAGCCTGTTGTATCCTTGGGGTGCAAATACCACCGGGAAGCGTTTGTGTGTGTGTGTGTGTTTGTGTGTGTGTGTACGGATGGGGAGGGAGGGCTGAGCGAGGATGAACCACTGAAACCACTGAGCTGTAAGCTGTCTGTCTGAGTCGGACACAAACCCAAACCAAACACAACCCAGACGAAACACACACTCCGACATGAGTCATGCTCCACTGCTCCAGCGGCCATTATCCACAACAGTAACACAAGCCCAGTTCAGCGCCACACACGCTGTGTCTCTCACACCTGTGTCCTCAGCTCAGGTGCCAGGTTCATATGTTTCAGTAAACGCTGTACACCAGCACCACAGCCTTAACTAATGCGCTGTCTAACAGTGTATCCAGTACAGTGCACAGGAATTTCGCTTCTGTGGTCCAACACATAATGTAACAATGAATTGCTCAGACACATTTAAAGGAAACATTTGGGGAATTTTTTTTTCACTTTGCCCCAGATATAGTTGTTCAGCCAAGAAATGTTTGGAGTCATTTTCTGTTTAGAGCCAGAGGCAGGAGGCTAATATTGCTGAACACACGAATCAATAGTCACCCAAACAGTTTTTTGCCAAAAATAACTTTACCAAAACCATGCAAAACTTGTCATTAAGGTTGTTTTAATATCTGTAAGGTTTAAGCATTTTATGTATAGAGAGAATTAAGGAAACTATTCATATCAAGCATTTGTTAGTATCTCAAGCCTTGTAGCTCCAGTTATACATTTTAAAAGCAAAGTTTGGGTTCTAAATGTGCCTTGGCTGATGAAAACATGTCAGTTTGATGCATTTGAACCTAGTAAAAGAAAGTTACCTGGTTCTGCTGCAATCCTTAATTACACCACAATTTTGAGAGTAAAATCAGAAAAATTAAACTTATTATAAAAATGTGTGAGTTGTTGACCAGCATCCAAAACAATACATAAGGCCAGAATATCCAAATCCGTATTAGATGGCAGAATTGTCTTGGTTTGTGTTCTCTGACTTTTTATGGTTGCTGAATGAAGGTCAGTACTTGAACAGCAACACATGCATTCACAGCAAATTATATACACAAAACTCACATGAACTCAATTTTTCTAAAACAAAAAACTAGTGCAATATGTAAACACTTAACAGTTCAAAATATGCCACTTGGTCTCCAGTCCATATAGTCTGTAAAACATACATAGTTTCTGAGATGTCATCAAATATATAATTTCTACATGTATCAAACAGTCTACAACAGTTAAATTATATGAAAATTATAAGGAAAGTTCCAATCAAAACTAAGTGGCAGACACATAGAAAATTATCAGGGCCATTCCTCAATGAGAGGGTCACGCTTATTTTCCAGTATTGTTCTTGATTCCAAAGACTCTCAGTTGTAGCAGAAGTTAATATGTGTGTGTGTGTTTGTGTGATTGTGTGTGTGTGTGTGAAAGAGAGAAAGAGAGAGAGAGAGAGAGAGAGAGAAAGAGAGAAAGAGAGAGAGTATGTGTGTGTGTGTGTGAATGTGTGTGTGAGAGTGTGTGTGTATGTGTGTGAGCGTTTGTGTATGATTGTGTTTGTGTGTGTGTGTTTGTGTGTTTGTGTGTGTGTGTGTGTCAGACAGGGATGTACGTTAGGTAGTGTGTGGACAGCTAGGTCGGTTAAGTGTCTGCTGCAAATGTGTGTTTCAGCACAGTGCCTGCAGACAGTGGAGTCACAGTGTGAGAATGTCAGGGATTAACAGGGCAGAAACATCATGCTCCACCTCTCCTGACCCCTTCAAAGCCCTTATTGCCCCTGTTGCCCCAGGGGCTGCAAGGCAGGGGCCTGAGCAGGGGCAGGTGTGAGAATCGGCTTACTGCTGCCAGTAAATCCCACCTGTCTCACACTCAGCGGCTTTCACATGCATACTTTACCCACTTTAGATTAATCAGACTGGCTTTAGGCACATGAGATGGCAAGACCCTTGCTGTCTACAGTCCAGTGAGTTTCCAGTCCAGTAGCTATGGCTTCTCACTCTGGGCCTATTTACACCTATACACTTCAGGGTTTGTGATCTGGCTTTTTAGACTTGGGATGTCAAGGTATAAATGCAACTATCCAGACTGCAATCCAGTGCCTGGCAAGATTAGTTTTAGAGGACTTGTAGTTGAGTCAAGTATATGTTTATAAAACTACTTCCAATTCAAGAATCTCCTTGGTGGAAGCCATTATAAAATATATTTAATATACAGAAGCATCAGGTGAATTATGTATTTTTGCATCAGACTGGCATGGTTAGTAAAACCACTGTACTGTTCATGTAATAATCTGATCCATTTATTTATTGGCATGCTATCGAACTAAAGTGAACTGGCTGGTGAAATCAAATCAAAGGCTAAAAACCGGCCATGAGAGGCACAAAAAACAGCGGTAGTTTCTTTCTGCAGTTCTTATAAAATGCTTAGCTTGATCAAATCGAATTTTGGGGACACAGCATCATCTAAAATAATTTCTTTGCAAGTCCTGATGCATTTTATATTTATGTTTGTCTAAAAGAAGTGCATTTATGTGGCAAATAAATTGGATATGACCAATACCTAGATATCAGCTACATTAAGTGATCATTAACCTTATTTTATTGATAACAACAATTAGGCATCATCTGTCAGCATCACTTACCTGCACCTTTATCCATTAAACAATAGTCAGGTGAGTTCTCAAAGTACACCAGGTCATTTTTGGTGGTGTTCCTGAAGTCCTTATTGGCCACGGTGAATCCTGTTCCATCCTGGTTGACGGTGACTTCAATGGCTCCATTGTATTTTTTGCGGAGGTAGTCTCCAGTCTTCCGAAAGTCAGACATCGCCAACCAGCAAGTCCTCAACGTGCAGGAGCCGCTGACGCCATGACACTTACACTCCAGCTTCATAAAGCGCTTCACTGACTGGTGGAGACACAAGAAAAGATTGTGTTAAATGCTAAATAAGGATCGGTGTTATATGCTAAAGGTAATTTTTAGTTTCCGAGAGTCCATACTGATGAAGCCACGAGTTAAATTCATCTTTTTGAGAAGACTGTGGGGACCAATGCTTATGATGCCTCAATATCTACAAAATACAAGCAGTGTACATAAATGTTTATTTCAAAATGTGAGCTGTAATACACGCTGTTTTTATTTGAATGTGCACTGCATAACACCGCCAGTATCATCGCTAAATGACTGAGAGACAGTAGGAGAGAAATAATGAGTTGATTCGTTAACGATTTTATTTGTAAAGCAGTTGGAACAGGGTGAAATGTTGTGAGAACGTCTCTAAACCTAATCCTAAACCTAATCCTAATTCTAACCCTAAGCTTAACAGGGACCAGTGCAGATACAGGTGAGGTTATGCACTGCACATTAAAATTTATAAGGTAGTGAAGCATTGTCCTAGAAAGAAAAAAAGTCCTAGTGCGTGATTGCAGCACGTATTTTAAATAAATTACATATTGTGATGGCTGCAAGATCGTGAGATTGAGTTGTAAAACATACAGTTGTCTGTGAATCTGGTGTATCGTTGCTTGTTAAATAACGGTTTAGTTTTGGAGTCAGAAGTTCAGTAATTAATTAATTTTATCATCTTAATTATGACAAATAGACATCAACAGTATACTTAGGCAATATTCAATGCAACCTCAACCTAATTATGAAAAGATTCCTCCAGTCTCAACTTTGTGGAAAATTCTGCTATATATATACATACATATATACATACATTTATATATATATATATAATTTTATATATATATGCCCTATATTTACATTTTTAATGTTCCAGTTGTATTGCCTCATTGTATTTTGACGAGAATGAATTGTATTGGTCATGATGAAGTATACAATGAATGTCCTGGAAATAATTATTGGTGTGAAAAACGTGTTTTAAACCAGTTTAGACCAAAAGGGCCAACTTCTTCCTCACCATTCTTCCACAGCGGTTGTTATGAAGGTTCACTAACGCTCTCGCATCCTTTACCGTCCTCTCTTTTGCATCTATGAAGGCTTTGGCAAACTTTATCCCGTAGTTAATGTTGTCACTGCAGCCGCCCCAGTCGAACTCGCCTCGCTCGTCCCGCGCTTTGCCTCGCTTGTGTGGGTCACAGTTGCAGGTCTTCAGCTCCCCTTGGCTGCAGGCGCGAGTGATGGCGTACACCACACCTGCTGAGGAGATCGCGTACACAAATGCGGCCTCTCGACTGCCTGCAGAAAGAAGAGGAATGAAAAACTAGAAAAAGACCAAGAATCCTAATCCCTAATAAATTAAAGATAATTCGAGGAATTGGTGACAAACACGCACACACCAAATCACTCACTCACTCACTCACTCGAACATACAATCACACACTCCATGTTGTTTAAGAGAGAGGCTCCCAATCCCAAACAATATCACACACACCCACATAGCTCGTTCAGAGGCGGGTGACAGTGCCGAAAGGACGCGTCAGCGCTGAGCGTAAGTGTTACTTTTAAATATTAGTACAGGACTAATCTCTCTGGGATGGGCTCCTCTCCACTCAGATAAACTGTTTAAAGCCTGGCAGTTTGATACCCCCTCTCTGCTTCTCTGTGGAAGTCAACTGAGGTAGGCCGCTTTCCCCCACACCCGCGTCCCCACCGAAAGCAGCCTCTGTGTTTGCCTACCAGTCACTCACACTGATTAATCTGGCTGAACTGAAAATGAGAAAATATAAACCATTCATTTCCCTGCAAAACTAATGGAATTACGTTGGAGTTACTCGTTACTGTCACATTAGGAAGAGAATGTTGTACCTTTAGGACGTCAAACACGTGAAAAAGTATTTATTAAGGCTACATCTGCTGACATTATGTATTAAAAAGAGTTGCCCTATGTTGTGTCTCTTCAGGAGCTGCCTGGGTGTGTGTGTTAAACAGGCAAAGCCTTTCCAAAGCCAGGCTAAGACTGACATAATTGTCTCAATTACAAGAAGATGTCGAAGTACTGCTTTAATTGCTTTAAACCTCAGGTTACAGCCAATGTGTAGCACAAATAAAGTGCCAGTTTGTGTTTCTCTAAATGAGATGAATGAATCCTCCTCTGAAATACAGATCATTACATCCATTAGGATTCAAACCAGATGGGTAAACCTCCTAATGTGAATTGGCTTAATGGGCACTTTTAGAAACTACTAATGTCCAGTAGAACACCCTCATCTGCATCCACAATCACTCAGGTCAGATGTTAAGCTATTAGGAGCTTTAACTTTGTAATGTCAAGCCCTAGGGAAACTACCGTAAAATTTGGACTATAAGCCGCTACTTTTTTCTCCGAAAATGAATCCTTCCGCTAAAAAAATCAATTGCGGCTAAAGTATGTTTTTTTTCATCGTAACCAAACCCGGCACAAGACACGGATTCACGGATGGACCTTTGGGGAGGCGCACAGTTTATAGGCTCATTTTGGGTTTATATTTTTTATGCGCATCTGTGATAAGTGTTTAGGCAACTTAAACTCCTGGAACATTCGCGGACGGCTCGTATTCCCAGGGCGAGCACGAGTGAGTCCGAGGGCGGGCATGGACCCCTAAGGTGATTAATGACTTTTCCTGGTAGGCTGCAGAATATACACGGTATATATTTTTACCTGTCGTTAGGAGATGGAATGCTGTTTGTGCACTGTTCAGTAAAAAAGCATAAGCAACATAGTTTGTGTGTTACTGATATATACATGAAACACATGCGGCTTATAATCCAGTGCGGCTTGTAAAAGTACATAATTGATTTTCTTTCTAAATTTAGAGCATGAGGCTTTTAATGATGATGATGATGATGATGATGATGATGATGATGATGAAAAGCCTTTATTTGTCACCTCACTTTTACATGCAGCGAAATTGGACCTCTCCGACCATACAGATAGTTACAGTGGGTAGACAGGTCAGACAAGAGGAAGCAAGGAAAAATAAGAAGCATAACAACATGAGGTAAGGGGCAGAGGAGATAAAAAAACAACTCCTCTCAGACTGTCCTTCACAGGGCAGTCCGAGAACAGAGAGAAAAAACACCTCAGCATAAAGCACATGAACACAATTCGTCAAGACATAACATTGCAAGGGGTGGGGGAGAGGGGGTCAAGGGGCTAGGGGCGAGGGTAAGGGTGGGGGAGAGGGGGGGATTGAGTCCGGCATCAAAACAGCAGCAATCCGGTCCTGCAGCCAGTACTCAGTAATCAGGTGCGCCCTGTCATCTGGAATTTACGGTAAATATAATAATAAAAAATAAGACACAGAAAAACAGAAATGTTTAAACTTATGTAGTTATGAGAGTAAAAGTTAAAGAGCATCACAGAATGCAGATTCTTTATCTGCATGTCTCTTGTCCCAGATGTCAGGAAAAATGTATGCAGTCTGAAATATCAGATCATCCCTCTGACATCTCATACAGAATGGGTGGGGCACTAGAATGTAAACGTCTGTCTGTCAATCTAGGCCTGTGCTGATAATGGAGTCCTTTTAATTGGCCAACAATCTTAAAAAGTTCACCCAAAGTGGGAAGTCTGTTTTGGAAAAAAGACAACCAGGCGACCAGACACATCTTCCCTGAAGAGGGCCTGGGTATTCTGAATCCAGAAACATTTTCAAATTTTTTTATTAATCTACTTCAAGGTGCACCCATTGCTGAAGAGGTTTTCAATCTCTATAGAAATGCATTGGCAATTCAAAAATATGTCCTGAAGCTAATCCTCCTACATCTATATCTGACCTCATTAGTGCTCAATCAAATCCTCACAGCAATGACATGTAGTATAAAGCTGTCAAAGAAGATTAGAGACTGTTACAGCAGCAAAATGGGAAAAAAACTTGCTATTAATACCTTTGACATGCTATTAAAACCTTACTGACCACTGCATTTTGTTTTCAGAGCACTTTTTTCATGCGGGTGTCCAGATATAGTAAATGGAAATATGATTAATACAGCAGTGGTTTTGCAAAATGGGAGGCCAATGATGTTTTGAGGGTATGTGTGTGTGTGTTTGTGTGTGTGTGTGTGTGTGTGTGTGTGTATTGGATGCAATTTGTATTCTCCAACATACAATATACAGAAAGTGAGGTACTTTGCAGCCTCACTCGTCACTGTATAGCTCTTTCCTTCTTCCACACAAACCCACGTACAGAGAGACACTCACTGCGCTGCATGACCCTGCCGAAGACAGTGTGGTCTCGGTCCAGTGTGCTGCAGTTCCAGCGGTGGTGCCTAAATTGGTGCTGGCACTCGCGGATCCACTCCTTACCCCCCTCACTGATGGACTGCATCACGTCTGGATATTTCTGACACAGCTGCCTCTGCTTATTTACCAGGCCTGGGACATTATCACATATCACCCGCGCTCCCAAAGCGCCAATGTACCTGCAACACAAACACATATATGTTAAATCCATTTCCAAATGGGAAATATTTGTTGAATACATTTCCAAATAGATTGAACACATCTTATCAGCAGCCGACAAATGTAAACATGACATAAGACATAAAGGCTTGAAATGTGTATTACAAAGTTTAAAAATCATTTTCATTATGTCTGACCTAGACATCAGAGCACTAAGGACTGGCTGTGGGTGAGAGCACAGAAGGGCATGATTTTGTTCTTCAAGGTTTGGCAGAGTTACTGTAAGTTTTATGTGGACAAATCAGGCTAAGACTGAAAACAAGGGCTAGAAATGGAAAACCTGAATTCCTGCCCACTGTTGTTCCCACACTACTGCACTGTTTGTACCAAATTAGTATTAAATAGGAAAATTAAAGTTAATTTATGCATTAGGATCCAGTGAGCTGAAGTTGGCAATTCAACTATGTCAGTTTTGGAATTGAACAATTGACTATAAAAAGTTTTGGTTGAAAGAAATGAAACTTCCCTTGTTTGTGTTTAGTATTAAACTTAGTATTAGCATTAGACTCAGTCAGCTGGATGTGCTCAGTATGCTTATATGCAAAAGTCCCTTCTACTTGTTGAGAAAACATCCTCCCTCAGGTTAGGGAGGTATTCAGTCTTTATATTAATCGTAATATCAAAACAATCCATTCAAAATGAAATATTTGAAAATTCATGAAGTACAGAATCTCTTAAAGAGCTAATGTCTTGGTGGGGAAATCCCTTCTTTTACTGAAATAGAAGACTTTGTTTTAAAATGTATATGTAATTCTGCATACAGTCCATTGCAAAAAAAGCTCCTTTTCAATTCATTGCTTTTGTGATGTCATGGAAGGCCAAAATATCTGCTTATTCAGCCCACAGGAGTTTATAAAGCCCAGAAACATTTAAGAGAACAGCAGTGCACTCAGTTTCTATTTCCTCTTTGCAGTTAATCCAGATGTTGACAGTAACATCATACATGATACTGGTGTTTACATGTAGCACTGCTGTTACTCTTTTGTTTTCGAAACTTACTGAGTCTCTGCTATCTTCACTAATCTAACTCAAGCTTGAGAGATTGCAGGGCCCATTGCTTACTCCCTCCCTGTCTCTCACCCATTTCTCTCTCTCTCTCTCTCTCTCTCTCTCTCTCTCTCTCTCTCTCTCTCTCTTTCTCTCTCTCTCTCTCCATCCATCCATCTCTCTCTCTCTCTCTCTCTCTCTCTCTCTCTCCCCAGTTTCCACTCCTGTTATGGATGTCCTGTTCCATCACTGCCCACCATTTGTTTACCGTTCCCCTAACGCCCCCTTTACCAGAGACTGGCACAAACTATACACACGATACACACACTCTGTCTGTCTCTGTCTGATTCTTTCTCTCTCTTTCTCTCTATGAACCTTATCTTTAACATTCCTGTAAACAATGTCTGTGTCTCTGTTTGAGATATAGCAGCTCAATGTATGTCCTTGTACAACTCTGCAGAACACACACACAGCCTGTGGGGGCTATAAACGTCGGCTATAATGTGTAGAAAATATAGCAGAACATGGGAAAATCGAATTAGACTTGGCAATATTCTTTTGCTTTGTGTTTTGATTAGAATGGCGCTGTCTCTATTGTTTTGGGGTTGGTCAATATCCCAATGGTCCCCCTATAGTGTCCTTATGCACACACTTAATACACACTATGGGTGCCAGAACCATTATAGCATAATATATTATACGACATGCCCCCCTCATCTTTCAAAATAATTCGTTTTGTTCCTCCCACTTTGCACCCCCACCCCAACCAAAAAAAGAACTACCAAGATGTGCTGTTGAGGTTGCACAGGGGTACCGACTCCATTTTATTAAAGTCTATGTATTTGAATGCAATGTTCAAATCCTGTTGTTGTAATGGTCAGGCGACCCAATACTTTTGTCTATATAGTGTATGTCATGGGTTCCAGGACCATTATATCACTTTTCAAACTCATTCATTTCATCCCCTCCCCTTTTTCTCTCCTGGACCACAGAATAGACATAGAGCGCTACAAATAAAGGGAAATCTGTGCAAAGACATCTATCAGATCACTATCACTATGTTTTTTTAGACCACTGTTATAATTTACACTACCCAATTTCCTTACCTAACTTCAGAGTACCCCTGCTTGCCCCCCTTCACAAACACACTTTTTAAACCAAATCTATGTGTTTGCGTGGATCAGTTCAGTTAAACCATTCTATTTCTTTCTCCTGATGTTGATTGTTGTTTAATGGAGAGTTAATGGGAGTTTTGCCATCCCATTTTACCACAGTGCAAGCACAGTACTGCTTGTCCACTTGGCAACATTAGATTATATTAAATAATTAATTACAAACTTTTGTTGCCAGACAACTTTCCTGTGTTGTTCCATTGTAGTTCATTATGTTTTCACTGAAAGTACTCCAATGGTTTCCCAATGAGTTTTGGGTGCTTTGTCCCTGTGCCATCACCACCCCTGGCAAAACCATATTTCATGCATTCTGTATATTTGTGCAAAAATGGGCTTTTTGTTTACAACAGAATCAGCTTTTTCTTTGCCCTTCAGAAAATTCTCCCTGTCTTTTAAACTTGCCCACTACTACGTTTACTGCATTGGCTCAAATTGATGACGTTAGTCTCATCTGACCAAGTCCTTTTGCAATTAAAAAAAAACAAAACTATATATATATGTGTGTAGGAAATTTGATTAATGTTATTACAATTATTAACATACTTACTTTATTGACATCCCCAATTAAGTGTGGTGCAGGCAAACTTTTCCGACCACGATTTTAGATTTGTGGCCCAATCAAAAGCCTTTGCAGCCCATCAGTGGTCCATGGCCAAAAACCAGGGGCCTAGTTTGGGTGCGCTTTCAGTTGGTGGTGGGAATGGAAGTCACATCAATAAAAGTGTGCGCTAAATGCTTTAAATGTCCCAATGCGGTTTGTCATATGTAGCTGAAGGTAAAATTTTGCAGTTGTGTTGTCCTCTAGTGGTCACTGGTGGTACTGCTCAATGAGGTGACCAGAAAAAAAAATGCAGTGTGTCAGAAAAACATTTAGTTGGCAATTTAAATTGCACAATACAAAGTGACAGTGCCGAATTTGCAAGCTGGTATTTAACGAGTCACCATAGCCATCTTAGCCCTCCACCCTAAGAGATTTCGCATCATTGCACTGTACTGGTGTTTCATGGTCCTGCAGTGGTCGAACTGTTATCTTAATGGTAGTATTGAGAGGGTGGTACCTTCTATAAATGCCACACACACACACTTCACTCTGGTTTCACACATGATGGTGGGTTAGAGTGTGGCTTTTGCTGTTGCAGTAAATAATTACCCACAGGACTATAACAATACACCATAAAAAACACATTCTACAAGCCCTGTCATTTACACTCTATCAGTGTATGTTTGTGTGTGAGTGTGTTCGAGGGATTGGATATAGTCAGGCTTGACTGGTTAAAGAATGCATGACTGTAGTGATTTGCTTCGCATAGGGATGGGTAGACAGCCAGCAAAACATGCATATAAACACATGGCAAACTAGAACAGCAAGTCTGCAATAGTTCGCAGCAAATATTAACGTTGGCCCTATAATATCTTGGCTGTATATCCTTGATTAAAATGCTTCCTTTGACCAAAATGATGGCCTAGTGTCTGAAGTTTAAAGTCTCTTGTTCAGTATTCGTGAACATGCCCTCAGGTAGAGTAAGGCCTGCTTAATCACCAACATGGCAAATCTTTTGCTGATATTCTGCTTCATGAGAATCTAATGGAATGGAAGTTCAGGAAGCATTTATTCAAGGTTTCTCTAAATACATTAACCATAAAATATTCATGTATCTCTTGAACAAGAAGTGGTTTCAACCAAAAAGTTAGCTGACTCGAGTTCAATTCATTTTATTTGCACATTTGCTCAAGCCCATTTCACAAAGCCTTCGAAGAAATTGAAATGACAGAGAGCAATTTGGTAGGATTGCATACGAATGAGAGAACACGACACTCTTAAGGACCTTCTCCAAGTTTTCATATGAGCTAACTCACTGGGACATGAGATATGTTTTTCTCTCAGTCTTCACTTTGTCTCCATTTTGGTGTATAAGCGGAAGGTCAGACGGAGAGACGGAGAGAAAGTGAGGGAGACAGAGACAGAGACAGAGGGAGAAAGGGGGGTGTAAGGAATTCTTACACTGTTGGTCTGACTTAGAGAAAGAGAGAGAGAGAATGAAAGACAGAGAGAGAGATTGAGAAAGAGAGAGAAAGATGGTGTGCGCAAGAGAGAGTTGGTATCTTCCTTCATTTGAAACACTAACAGTTTGCTCAGTAGCTAAAAAGTCTGTTTGTTTAAGGTGATGGATGAGAAAGAGAGGAAAAGGGGAAGCAGAAGAGAGACTGAGACCGCCCCCCCAATCTTTAGTCAGTGTTGTGTATTGCCGATGTATGTGCATGTGCAGGGGCACAGATATACAGAGGTGCAGATGTGCAGAGGTGCAGATTTGTACACATGTGCAGATGTGTCCAGAAGTGTGAAGGTGTAGATGTATGTGTAGATGTTTTATTGCATGCTAAATCTTCATCATTATGTGCAACAGACTTATATCTCTACTTATATCACTGCTTATATTACTTATGTCACTCTCTATTATGTGCAGTATAATTACTTACATCACTATTCTGTACCATAGTGGTCTTGGTTTACAGTACAACCCCAAACCACTATTTCTGTTTACTAGTAAACTATTTCAACAGAAATTTTACTTGTTTATCTATGGGTTTTTATATCCATCTTCCTTACTGAGCACAGCAGTGTAATTAGAATAGAGCATTTTTCTGGAGAGTTTTATTTTGATTTTATATTATATTTTACATTGTTTTTGTGGCTCTGTGTGCCTTTGCAGTCATGGAATATGCAGTTTCCTCAGGGATCAGTAACATTTTCTGATTCTGATTCTAGACGTATAGATGTGTAGAGGTATACAGGTTTCAATTTAGAATTGAATTTAGAATCGCTAACGTGGGGGGAACCCGAGATTCATGGCCCCCCTGCAGGCTTCAAAGAGTGTTGTTTGAAGAAAGCATATAAACACTATGTCTTTTTTGCATTTTTTGTGATCTACATAATCAACACTCTTAAAAGCGTCCTTGATTTTCTAATGACACTCTCAAAAAGTTGAAGAAACCCAAAAACTGAAGAAACCCATCAGGCAAACAAAAGCTGCACCTGTGGATGAAGGTGCTATTTGGTAGGTCTTAGATTTTGCATTCAATCCAAAGTCATTGACTGAGGCCTCCAGGTATCACTGCACTTGGGATCCCAGAAACTCCTAATCTGCTTCCGTATATGGGAGATGTGTGTGTGGAGATATCTAGAGGTGCAGAAATGCTACTCCACAGCCCCTGAAGTTCTTTCACTCTTGTCTTTCTGCCCTGTAAACCTACCTCTACTCTGAAAAACTTCAAGTCTGTGAAAAATTCATATAAATTCAGTTGTTCCTGCTGGACAGTTGCAGTGAATAAAATGGTCCTTTGAGTTCACACGAGCCAAGTGGGCTGAGTAGTTATACACAAGACTGGTACATCAACACAGCTCTGATCAGAACAAGTGCACTAAACGGAAACAACTGTGTTGATGCAGCACAATTTAATTCAAATGCAACCACTGTCTGGAATAATAAAGCATTTCTTTGGTTTGCTGTCCTTAAGTCACAGTCACACATGCACATTTCAATTCATTTTGTTCTACTGGCAAGACAGTGTGTGTGAGAGTGTGTGTGTGTGTGTGTGTGTGTGTGTAAGAGGGGCGGTGGTGTGAGCGGTTCAGAGTTATGGCCTGTAGTTTTTCTGACGGCTCAGAGGGGGAACTGCCAGCCTACTCAGCAAAGACCAAATAGAGAAATAAAAGAAGGCTAATAAATGTAATCTGTGTCAGACCTGCTGGCTTCACATTCAGGCAAGCGCCTGCTCACACACACACACAGACACCTCCCTCTCTGTCTTTCCCTCTCTCTATTTCTCCCTCTCTCTCTCTCTCTCTCTCTTTTTCTCTCCTTTCTTTACCTCTATTCTTTTCTTTCTTTCTCTCTCTTTCTCTCACACACACAAACACACACCTTTTCTTTACAGGCACACACACAGGCCAACATATTCATACATACGCATATTCACATACACACACCTTCTCACCCTGCCTTTCTGGCTCACTCACTGTAACACACAAATACACACAGACTCTCTCTCTCTCACTCTCTCTCTCTTTCTCTCTCTCTCTCTCTCTCTCTCATTTTCTCTCTCTCTCTCTCTAGCTCTCTTTCTCTTTCTCCCTTTCTATTTCTCCCTCTCTCTCTCTAGCTCTCTCTCTCTCTCTCTCTCACACACACACACACACACACACACGCCTGAACACACAGTTTGCTGACGATGTTAACTAACACCAGCATCTATCCGTTCATGTAAATGAGTCTCTTAAAGAAGACTGTGGTCGCGCGCTCTCACCGGGTCTAAACCGGAGCGCCACGCGCCTGGCAGGACCGCGCGCGTGTCTGTCTGTCTCACCACAAACACAGTTTAATACTTGACGGAAAAATGCTCGCGTTGAATATGAATGTCAATTTTCCACTCAGTTTAAGCTCGTTCCCGGAGTTTATTCACTGCGAAGCTACTGGCATCAGAAAGAGACTGTCTGAGAAACACTGGTGTAAAAAATATCTGCAGCTCATAAACAGATTTTTGTTTATTTATTAAGTAAATATTTGATCATTATAGTAAACATAAATGTATATGAGGGTCAGGGAAATAGGCACTCACCACCAAGACGAGTCCACGCGCGGCGTGAGGATGAGGAGCAAGATGATGAAGGCGCAGTATAGGCGCGAGGAGGCCGAGTTCATGGAGCTGGCCCCGGGTCCCGCAGGTCTGCCGGGGCTCCGGAGCGAATGGACCGGCTTGGAGCCCGCGTGCGCGGCGGCGGTGTGCGCGTGCATGGCGAGAGGAGGTGTGTGATATCCTCGGGTTGGCGTGTCCGGCGCTCTCAGCGGCGCGCGGGCGTCACGGCCGGAAGGACGCGGCGCGCGGGCGATGCGCGCTCCACCGAGCAGGAGCGCCGATCTGGGCGAGGGCAAGCGCGTGCCATTTAAAAAGTATTCCCCGCGAGCTGGCAGAGACAGCAGAAATAATCCGAGCCAGACGCTGGAGAGCTCTCTCTACTCTCTGAGAGGTGTGTGTGCGTGCGCGTGTATGTGTGTGTGTCTGTATGTGTGATTCTCTCTCTCTCTCTCTCTCTCTCTCTCTCTCAATAACTCACTCCTCCTCTCCTGATGCTTGCGGAGCGCGCGCTTGACCCTAGTCACTTTCTGAGTGCGCGCGTCCTGGCTGGGGAGGAAAGAATCAACGCGAGACCAACCGGAGCGGTGCTGAAGCGCGTGTGTTGTGAGGAGGGTGGGAGAGTGAGAGAGGGAGAGGGCGAGAGAGAGGGGGAGATAGAGAAGGAGAGGGAGAGAGACAGAGAGAGAGGGAGAGAGAGATAGAGAGAGAGGGAGAGGGAGAAGGAGAGAGAGGGGGGAGGGAGAGAGAGAGTGAGGGAGAGAAAAAGGGGGGCGAGAGAGGGAGAGAGTGATAGAGAGAGGGAGAGAGAGAGAGATAAAGCAGCTCTAGAGGGCTTGAGCTCTTATTGGGCTTTACTTGCGGTGCACCTCGCGCAGGATCCCCAGGTCTCTGTGTCCCAGCTGTGGAGAACAGGGTATAATCAAACCGAACACGCAGCCAATAATTCTTATTTGTATTTAAATTATTATTTATGCTTGGGTATAAACTAATTATAAATAAAAAGGTCACTATTATGACCAGCACCATCATTATCATATCATCATCATCTAAAACTATATTTGCCATCATCGTCATCTTCATCAACAGCATCAGCTCCATCATCATCATCATGGTCAGCACAACCATCATCAAGTTGTCATCAAGATCATCACTCTCATTGTCAATCTTGTTAAAACAATTAATATGACTGCCAGTATCACAATCATCATCATCATCATCATCATCCTCACCAAAATCATCATCATCATCATCATCATCATCATCATCATCATCATCATCATCATCATCATCATCATCATCATCATCATCATTATCAGCATCATTAATGTCACCATCATTAGTATCATCAGTTTTATCAATCTTCACTGTCACCACCAACACTGTCATAATACAAACAGAATAATCATACAGCAAATTATAAAAATAATAATCATGAATATTGTTATATTAAAGGTAATACTCTTCCCAACCTCTTTACTCTTGCATGGGTTTTGCTGGAGCCTCCCATCTAAAAGTTATAGTTCAGAATCCAGAAGAGATTGTTTTATGAGAACAGGCTTTAAGAGTATTATTTTATTTAACTCTGTTATTACCATAATTTCTCCATCAGTGAAAGTCCAGCTCAGGTCATGGAGGGCTGGTGTCCAGCAAACGAACGTAGTAAACCCGCATGCAAAGCTCTGTAAAGTAGTTGCTTTGCAGCAGCACTTGCTCTGTATAAACAGGATCATCATTAACTGGTGAGCTGTATCAGATGTGGTTGAGCAGGGCCAGATTTTGGCTCTCTGATTCTGGCTGCTTCTCATAGATTGTCTTACCTGGGTTGAAGCCTTAGGTTCCAGGAAGCAAGTGCATTTTGCTGGGATGTCTCTGGCGAGAAACAGACGACTTAGATCAAATGATCCAAAGCCAATCCCTTAAGCAAACAACACCTTTAGCTGTGGCTGAGGGGATATATCACACCAAAGGCTCCAGTGTTGTTACAATCCTGGGAGACCTTTACAGTAATGCAAGCTGGTGGAAGAATAGGCCCAAATCCCTCTTGGAATTGAATTAGCCAATCCAAAGTGTTGTTTTCACCAGGAACTGAGGGAACAATTCTAATGTTTATGCTTAAATCCTAAAATAGGCTAATCTTCTTTCACTGACATTTTTATTTCTTCTTAAACTTTAGCCCCTCGGAGCAGAGGCTTTAGTTCCGTTAAAGCTAAAAAGGCTGGGAGGTGGTGTTGTGTTTGTGTGTGTGTGTGTGAGTGTGTGTTCATGGGATAATAAGGGAACCAAATAAGGGATGAAATTCCCTGCCATACATCTTTATTAATGTGTTCTTTATAAATAAAAACAATACTATTAGTACTACTACTACTACTACTCATAATAATAATAACAGTAATAATAATAACTACTTTGTGTCTGTTTTATTTTATTAGATTTAGTTTCCACTTCCTCCTTTGCAGGATGACAGAGAAGGTCTGTGATCTCGCTTCTGTTGCAACACATGCTTTAAATAAATGCGGCTAATTAGAGAGAGGAAAAAAAAGGGTATCAGACAGCCAGACTTTCTAATGAGTCAGCAGCATCACAAAGAGTGCGACAGACTTTCAGGCTGACTTTCCAAGACAAGTTAAAACAAAGCTGCATACCAAACCAAGGAAACACAGAGGAAGTGATGATTTGGAGCCGGATCTCGGTCTGATAAAACGGAGCTCAGATCACTGACACGAGGTTCAAACTTAAAGTCGCTCTCTGGGCGGACATCCATCCGTGCCAGATGAAACCACTGTGACCTGCATCTATGTAAATCAAAAGGTCATTTTGCACTAAGCTGATATGGTTCTAAATACTACATTTAGAAGGCCTCTAGAACCACCTCACACACATAATGGCCAATTAGAATATGATGCATGTGACCAATGGGCTGCCCACAGAATTAGAACTTGCAACGTTCTTTGTACCGAGGAAATTTGATCTGGAACATCACAGCTGGTTGCTTCAGAATGTTATGAGTTAATTGTGCCGGTATGGCGGTCAAAGTGTCTATGCCACAATAAAATATCCTGTGATCTACAAAAATACACCCACTGTCCACCTTTACAGACTCCCTCTACATTCTGGCTTTCAATTTTACAAGATACATCTGTTTAATAGGTCGCTATATAGGTGTAACCCAGCCGCCCTGTTGTCATAGAGAGCCTGACAGCCACCTCCTGACCCATTCATCACGGATGAATCCTTGACCACAGGACCAGTGTTGCCCAGATATTATCTGGGTTATGAGCATAGCAATGACACTGGCATGGTGGTGTATGTGAGCTTGTGGTATGAGTCTATCTTTCATAGCAGAAAGGCTGGTTTGGGTGAGAATAGTGAGGAGAAACTGACCTTTGATGAAGGATTAGAGCAAGGTCCTGGAGGGCTGGGGCAAGCACAGTTTGATGCTACTTGGACACACTTGATTTAATCAGTGGGTTTGAACAGGAACATGATTAAACTGTGGTAGGCACAAGCCCTTCAGGGCTGTGCTCAATCCAGGCCCACCAGTAATCTGTTGGGCAAAGTAACTCCAGGACTGTGCTGGACCCAGTACCACACACACAGTGCTGGACACAGGCTCTCCAGGACTGTGCTGGACCCAGGAACCCACAGACTGTGCTGGACCCAGGACCCCACAGACTGTGCTGGACCCAGGACCTCCAGGACTGTTCTGGACCCAGGACCTCCAGGACTGTTCTGGACCCAGGACCTCCAGGACTGTGCTGGACCCAGGACCTCCAGGACTGTGCTGGACCCAGGAACCCACAGACTGTGCTGGACCCAGGACCACACACATAGTGCTGGACCCATGACCTCCAGGACTGTGCTGGACCCAGGACCTCCAGGACTGTGCTGGACCCAGGACCCCACAGAGTGTGCTGGACCCAGGACCCCACAGACTGACCTGGATCCAGGACACCACACATTGTGCTGGACTCAGGACACCACTAACTGCACTTGACCCACTTAAAAAATATACAGGAGAGCATTTTGGATTCAACATGTCTGTTAATGGGGTTCCACCCTTGACACACATGTTGGGAAAAAAGGGCCAATCATAAGCCAAACATTATACACAATGAAATTTTGTTACATTCGTAAAGTGACCATTCTGTCATGCATGAACACATCACAGTAAAGAATTCTTCCTCTGTATTTAAAGCATTCACCAGGTGAAGCAGCGGGCAGCAAGGAACACTTGCTCAAGGGTGCCTCAGAGGTGCCACTAGCAGGTTTTGTATTTGAACCAACAACTTTCTGATTTGAGGGCGGAGGCTTAAAAAAGGAATTTCAGTTTTAGAGATATTGCCTGATTTCTTATACCTGGAATGGTAGCATTGTCAGGATGGTCAAAAGGTGAACAGACTTTGATAGAAATGGGCTCTCAGTGTAAAATTTGAGAAGAAAACCCTGCAATAATAAAGAGTTTTTTTAATTGCAGGGTTGTGCAACCACACAAGTTTATTTTATTCTATGACATCACTGTCATGTCCCGTGCACTGTCAGCAGTTTTTTATTTAAATCTGATTAATAACTCAAGGTGACCATCGTGAATCAAAGCACCTGGGACAGTGGAACAGGCTGCTGTGAGCTCATGGTCTATTCTCGTACATGAGTGTGTGTGTGTGTGTGAGTGTGTGTGTGTGAAGAGTAAAGCATTAACTGTTCAGTGTCGTCAGGTTTGGCTCTGATTCAAGAATGGGGACATTGATGGTGTCCTCTCTCCTGTCAGTCCAGAAAAAAAAACACCCAGCTATTTGAGCCAGGAGTTCTTCTAAGGTCCACTTGTGAAATTGTTACTGCATGTTCGCCTTTGATCACACGTAGACGTGCTAACGGCCTGCGTTTTCGATGATACCTGCTGAAGCTCGTGAGAGGGTGATGCCTATCTGTGTGAATGCATGTGTGTACACAGGCATGACACTGACTGTTAAGGATAAAAATATGTCAAGCTCATTTTCTGCATGTAAGTGGTTCAGAAAAAATGCTGAGAATGCATGAGAGCCAGCCGTCACACGTCAGGTTTCATAATGGTGTCATGCAACGCTGTTCCACTTGTGCACTTTCCCTCTGGGTTGACACTGAGACAAAACCACAGGTCTCAAAAACAGCTGCTGCGTATAAAAAAGTCCCCGTCCAAACAGTTATTAGATTTGCTACAACAACTCATTACACACGCACTGCTCTAATTTCCCACTTTGGCTCCTCGTCCGCACAGCAAGTGGCACTTTTTTCCACATCCATGGAGTAATGTTCAAAGGGCCTTGGCTGAAATGGATCCCTAGTCTTACAATAGCATTATGCTGTATTGGGGTGACTCTTATTTGACCAAATAACTAAAAAACACCTGAATCAGTAAATAGATTGGGACACATTTTAATCTCCTGTGTGCATTCATCACACAAACAGACTTAATTTGTTGCTTTCTTGAGATTTATTTTGCTATGTTGAGATCTGTACAAAATTATGGAATTTTATATATCAATAACCATCCCTAATTCTAATATAATTCAGGTATATCTCAATAGTTTGCAAGTAGGTATCAAATCGACAGGAAACCTGAAAACATTATGAATGGATTGTTATTCTGTAAAATTTTCGAGAATATTTATTGTATTTTCCTTTTTCCTCCTGAGATCCAATGACATTTGTGTGGCTTAATTGACCACACCCATCACAAATACTTTTTACATGATCATTTTCAACCTCTCTTCATATCTTAGGCTCAAAAAGGCAGTTAAGATTTTTATATGAAAATGACCTCAGTTCAGTCCAGGGCTTTATTCCGAAAGCAGTCTGGACTGAAACACTTCAGTGTAAATAGGCGGGGTGTTAATTACCTGACCTTTAGTAATTAAAATCCCTATTACCGTTATAAAACGTAGACTGAACTCTCCTGTTTACTTCCTTCCACAGAGCCGGTCAGCCCTTTAAACTTACTGTATAAGTTGTGCAGGGCTCTGTGAATTATCTCAGCCTGTCAAAGCAGGGGTTGATGTTTTGAGGGTGAACTCCTGTGTCGACAAAACAAAACTCCTGTTTATTACATTGTTTCTATCATTCCTTGCACTTAGTTCATTGCCTCATGTGCAATATCATACTTATAGTGCAATAATAATAATTCTGCAAGGTTTACATAATGTCAACATGGGTGCTGGAAGCATTTTTTATGCCGGGGGGGGCTTTGTCTTGGACGATGTCCGGGACACGCACACTTTACCTCTTGACTGTTGTCCTGGGGGGTGGAGTGTTGGAGAGCACTGTTCTCTGTCTTGACTGTTGTCGTGGTGGTGAGTGGGGTTGGACTGCATTTGCAGTGGGGAGGAAGAAACAAATGATTTTGAATGGTTCTGGTGCCCATGGCCCACACTATAATGTACATTACAGTACATTGTTGTGGTGTCTTTTTGTTGTATTGTTTGTATTGTGTTTGTTGCACCCTGTTGAATGTTGCTACAATCACACTTCATGTACAGCTGCTGATAACAATAAACCAACCCTGAAACTTGAAACTTAAACCTACACACTCGTTTGTATAGGGCTCCAGAGTTATCAGAACCAACTCTGTCTTTACACATTTATTTTAGACTATACGCCTTTGTCCTTTTCCCCATTTGCTCCACTTGCTTCACTTGTTTTTTTTTTATCTTTTGGAGAAGTGGGCTCTCTGCAAGTGGTGAACATGAGTAATGATGCAGATGATGGGAAAGCAGGGAGTTTGGGATAAGGAATGGTGTTGTGCATGGTGAGAGCTCTAATGTACTGAAGCTTTAGATAGTTAATAGGAGCAAGCTGAACAGATTACATAAAGGAGAAAATGGGGTGGATGCATGAGCGACTGGATCACATTAATCAGCAGAAATCCAGGAGCATTACTCTTATACTCAGCTAAAGGTCATCAGCAAAGCAACACACTAAATATACCGGCTTGGATCATGGGGGAGAGAGAGGATTTTCCCACTGTCATCTCTCCAAACCGCTACATCACACAGCCGCTAATTTATTGTCTTGTATTTTTAGAATCACTGACAGGGAAGATGCAAGGTTTTCGCATTCACATTTCTTCCTTTAGAGGTTTCCCAGAAAGTCACAGTGTTGCTGAAATGTACTTTTGTCCATTATTTTACATAATATGGTCGGAGAGTATGATGGTATATAAAAGGAGTATAAAAGGCAAGTGGTAATGTAGACCTTTATTCATTGGAACTGTGTAATTCTTAGTTCAAATTTTCCATCAATATTATTAGAAAGTGACAGGTATGATAAAACCAAAATGGATTTCCAATAAATTAGATTTTTCTCAATTCCATGAGAAGTAACATCATTCTAGGCCTTTTGATACATCACCGATTGACCAGGAAACAGTAACAGCTCTAAGCCAAGACTATTTATTATAGGAGATACAAAATAAAACATATGTACACTTTCTGATAAAATATGTGAAGTAAAATATGAAACGGTCTATTTCTGAACATTGTAAATAAATTGTGCAGGATTTAGATTTTTTTTTTTTAGAAATTCATTAGAAACATCAAATGTGAAGAAATGTTTAATGCCATAATCTTAAAACTAATATTATATTACAGCTCATTTTGTGGCATTGTTTTGATATGTCTGACCTGAATTAAAGGTCTATGAAGTAGAACATGCTAAATTAATTCATAGCAGCAGTGAAAAATTCAGATGTTTAATCTGGTTTTACTGACACCCGTGCATCAGGCATCTGGAGTGGGGGGAGCTAATGGGAAATTAGAATCTGAAGGGTGTTTTTGACGTTTTCATTGATTTTGGTGGCTAATTGTATTTGTATGGAAGAGCATGACAAAATCTACTGCATACAACATAATATGTAATTAAACAGGTGTAAGAAAAACATTGCCTTGTAATCTCAAAGCAAAGCTTTTATGTAGTTCTACAACAAACCTGCTGATATAAACAATATTTGTTTCACAGGTCCAGGAAAAATTCTATATATATTCTATAGATGTGATTTTTCATGTTCTAAATTGTGATCAAAGTATGTAAGATATGTATGGCAATGCATTTACTTTTTTCATCATTTGTTAGAATGGAAAGCTTTTCTGAGTTTAACAACCGATTGAATTAACTGTGTTTGCTTCAATTTACTAGACATTTTATAGCTAGCCCCTCTATCTGTTATAATTAATCTAGCCAAAGGGTTGAATCTTTTCCACTTTTGGTATTGTTTCTCCAATTGTATGTGCTGGAAGTGATGTTTGTGTTAAAATTTTTCAGAGATGTGTAGATTGGTTGTCTTTAAAATAATTTTTAAAATGACTTAATATTAATCATATTCAGATTAATAGGGGAAATAACTATGAATGAGATGTGAAAATCCTACAGGTGGACCTGCATTGGCAGAAGTCATCCTGCCATCCATTAAACTCCTATTACCATGGAGTTTTACCTGGACATGTGTTTAATGCGCCATCAATTTTGGACTGGTCTGCAGTCATTTGTAGGTCATCTATTTGTATGAAGAAAGAAAAGAGTAGGAGATGTTCTAAGGTGTTCTAATTCTGTTTGTATTAGTATAAAGCTGCTGTTGATCTCATTTCCCCACTCCAGCCAATACTGACGCACCAGCCTGTTGGCTTAATGAACCACCTGAACTAAACTGTTTATTCATTTATAATTGGTAGGGGGGAGGTGAGGGGGGGGGGGGGGGGGGGGGGGGGGGGGGGGGGGGGGGGGGGGGGGGGGGGGGGGGGG
>JBBKCR010000016.1:9898052-9909334 GCA_037577295.1 Ladigesia roloffi
AGTTAGAGTGTTGATGTGCCTGTGAACCATGTTGCAGACTCTCTCACTTTCTCTCTATCTCTCTCTCTCTCTCTCTCTCTCTCTCTCTCTCTCTCTCTCTCTCTTTCTCTCTATCTCCTTCTCTCTCTCTGTCTCTCTCTCTCTCTCTTCTGTAGTTACTGTATGCATACAACTACAAAAGTCTATTTCTAGCATCCTACTCTCCTTCTTTCATTAATTAGAGATCACACCTGAACACCTTACACATTATTAAGAAGATTTATAAGAAAATGTTAAGTGAAATTCCCTCTAAAGCTAAAAGCTAAACTACTGAAATTCTTTACTATTACTTTTGGCACAATAGAAAAGTAAATAGAAAGAAGTAAAACTTTAAATATATTTTTCACTTCTTGATTTTTGCAACTCACATATTATACATTTCACTTATATTTTTCCTATTATTTTTTGTGGTGAAAATCGGAGTGTGTGTCGGATACGGTCACTGAAAGGCTCTTAACTGCTGATCCATGTGCACACGTGTCCTCACACTAAAAACAGGGAGCCTGACATCCCAACTCTCTGTCAGATTACAAGAACTGAACAGCACCTCTCATTACAAATGGGTTTAGAGACAGAGGAGAGGGGGTGGAGAAGGACCACCATGAGTTAGATTAGAAGCACATGGGGCGGTAACACTGTCTGGCTGTGCCGTTGCATGCTTAACCAAAAGTTCCTTGGAGAATGTGTACCTGATCAAAACTTCACAAAGCACAACGGGGTGTTTCCTGCCCTTTTACTTTTGATCTGCATTCCATGTAACTTCTTAAACTGCTTGGTAATTAGTTATTAATCTTAGAGCCTACAGCACTGGGCAAAAGTTTTATAAAATTGCTAAAAAAAAATTAACTTGGCAATAAACATGTTTTTTTGTGAGTGATAACATTGTTTAACATTAGAGCAAATAAAAATAAACATAAATACAAAAAATATTACTAATACAATGTCAGAGCACTTGGAGAAGAAGGATGACTGGTATTTCAGTGCTGGCTACTGCTGCGCTGATTGACGAGGTGGGGAGAAGGAGGGCTATCCTACACCATGGGCGTTGTCGCCATTCAATCGGAGGTGGACATATTTAACATAAATTTATTGACCCAGCGATTTTGAATCTTGAATGTTTCGCTAAATTATCCCCTCCACTTAATCGTTAGGAGAGCACACACACCACTGGATATCCAAGCAGCCTGTTTATGAACTGACGTTTCACTTCCCTTCCATCTGTTGGAGGCAAATCCGACTGGATTTCCAGTGGGATTCCAGAGTTCTTCTATCGATTAACTAAATTGGATTCTTTCACGAAAGATTCAAGATTTGACAGGGGTTTCCAAACACCCCGCCCCTAAAAGGACGAGACTTTGCATGCACGCAGCAACCACACACCATGCCCAAACCCTGCCCCAACGTGTCCCCCTCACATAAAAAATTATTCTGGTGCCCTGTCCTACTCAGATGAAGGCCAGTTATGTTCTCTTGCACGCAAGACGCATGCAGCCATGCAAGGCTGTGGCATCACTGATGGTAGGACCAATGCTTAGATGGTTTGCCACTCAGTAAGCCCTCATAATCTGTTTTTATATGTTATTAATAGGTGTTGTGTTGAGTATCACAGCCCATGGGGTCAATTTCCAGTATGGACAAGCGGATCGTGCTACATCAGTCCTAAAACTTCTAAAATCACATTTACTTTTACGATTCAGAAGTATGGAACTCTGGGTCCAAGCACCTGCCAAATGCATAAAGATAAATGTAAATATCCTGGTTGGACGAACACAGGTTTGGTTTCTGATTAAATTCCATTAGCTGAACTCGATTTAATTCAATAAAGGAATGATTAGCTTAAGTAGGTTTTGGATTTTGCAAAAACTGGGCCTCCTGGAGGAAATATCTGGAAAGGATTAAGTTAATGCCCACATTAAATCAGAATGGATTGCTTATTTGCTTTTATGTATTTTATTCCAAATTTACTGCTTAGATAAATGCCTATGCATGCAATTTTCTCAAACTTCTTCACAGTGGGTTGCTGTATCACTCCGCAACTTCTATTTATTGTTATTTTTACATCATTTACTAACTTACACGAAAGTACATAGGAATTGAATGGTATTGCAGTTGACTGTGTAAAGGTTGCAGTTTCTATTGCTTACATTTTCTCTCATTTAAGTGGAGTGTTGATTTATCATTCCTTATAGCTTCTCTCCTGCTTTTCTTTAAAATGACTTAAATGTAATCCTATGAGAAATTGCAACATTTGTCAAAAATGACAGCAATCTGAAATTAGTAATGTATAACAATTACCCTTTTTTTTTGTACTTTAAGCGTCTAATCCTGTTACGCATATTGCCTTCCTCCTCTTTCCGGGTAACAGCGCGGCTGGGCCAGAAAGATGGGGATAATCTATAGCAGACTTGAAATTTCCCCCGTCCCCCCTTTCGCCTCTCTTTCATGCCACTTCTCTTCCCTTTCATCCCTCGCTTCTCTCTCATCCCTCTCTCCGAGCGCTGCCTGTAGCAGGGCAGAGAGGAGAGGAGGCGAACGGGATTTATTTCTTCCATACCAATGTTCTCCATAAATCACAGATCCCCCTTTTTACTTACATCACAGTTACAGCGAGTGTGTACAGAGCTAAGGGATGTGCAGGTCTCATTCTTCATGGTCAACTAATCAGTGGATGCTATGAAGGACTAATCGATTATCTAGCGTATGCCGACAAGCGCGAAAGCTGGCGTAGATGTGAGCGAGGGGTCTCTCAGACTTCCAGTCTTTTGGGATGAAAAAGTGTCTTTAATCAGTGAGAGTCGCCATTCTATTACTAATCATCATTCATCATCATCATCATCATCATCACAACTCTGTACATCCATAATGAAGAACAGAATCAGGTCCGAAAAGCAATGAGTATAAACAATTCCAAGTTGCTCAGCAGTGTGGTCAAAAGTTCTGTATTTACAGAGATAATTTGCAATACTTTCAGCATGTTACTCGGAGATCTTTTGTTTTAATTATGCAATAATGTGTCATAGTTATGAGAGTATTTCATTACCATGCAAGTATGTCATAAATTGACAACACATACCATAATTCTAATGGCTATAAGGTGTCTCACTTTATGGGAATGTGTCACAAAATGTCATAATTGTGAGTTTGAGTATCTGCATGATCATACAGATCATACCATTATAATGATATCGCTAGCATAGAAGTTCTCGCATAATTGGCATAATAACAATTTTACAGTGTATGTGTGTATATGTATGTGTGTGAGATTGGGTGTGTGTTGCCCAGGATTGATATGCTATACATTTGAAAGAAAGCTACTATTTAGTCTTTTACTATTTAGATTTTAACAATCACCAGCTCACGCAATTCAGCTATTAAGTGTAGATCAATACTTCAATTCATCCAGTTAACTGCATGCATCCATAATCCCTTTCCCTAAGAATCTACGCTGGGCATCGCTCTCTCAGGTTCTCTCATCTCTTTCTCTCCTTCTTCTCCTCTCGTTCTCTTTCCCTCCCTTGTCAGTTTCAGGGCGAGTTGGGAAAGATTTATTTGGCCTGTCCTGTGCCTGACTTCATTTGAAACGGAGAGTGGATCCATGCTGCTATCGGAGCCATAACTCTCTCCCTCTGGGGTTTGCCGCAGCCAGGAGCTGGAGTGAGAGGAGAATCTCTGTGTCTGTCCAGAGATTAGAAATGGCCTGTTCATCTTCATTTCCCAGGTACAGAAGATGCCAGCACAGAAAGGCTGGTGAGTCAGTGTCAACCTAGATATTCAAAAGATTACCCCCAAAAAATACAACATCATTCCAGATTTCGCACCTCCAAGAATAGTGAAATCAATTATAGAGTGAATCAAAATGACTGATGCTTGAGTGATCGGAGGAGCAGAGAATGTTCTGTGAGTCCGTCAGAAGTCTACCTGCTTCTGCGAATCATAACTCAGCATCTAGTCAGCATCTAGCCAGGTTGAAAAGAGACTTGCCCTGAGAAAACACAATAAAATGTCATGTTTCACCAAGCAAGGGCACCCTTCGGTGCTCTCCTTACCTCGCGCCATCTTTCAAATACAAACATGCACAATCAGCACAACATCAGGCATCCTGCTGAATCACGGGTTGAGTCCTCTGAGTTTACTGATTGGTGCATGAGGTGGAAGGGCTGCTTCGGACAAAAGACATTAATTAGCACTTACAGCTACTTATTTGCACATTACAAACTGCATGGCTGTGTCATCACAGACATTCTACTGTGTTTTCTGACACTTTCTACAAAATAGTAACTTTATATATAACTATAAATAGTAACTTTTATACATAACTGTATGACATCCAGTGTCAAGCTATATCAGCTTGTATTCTGTGTTGGCTTCAGTCACATGACGAGTCATGTGTCGAGTCATACTTCAGAATTTGATGACTTGTGACTTGACTATGATTTGAATACAAGTGACCCGGACTTCGAGCTGGACAGGGGCCTAAAACGTGACTCGAGAACTAAATTCGAAACAAGTGGAGGGGCGCTTTTCAGTAGTGAAAAGCAGTAGTGATGCAATTTAGATTACTGAAACATGCATCTTACATATGTTCTTTACATGTTCTTCTCGCTTTACCTTACATGCATATTTGTAAATGTAACATCAAAGGAACACCAGCGGCATGGAATCACCCTTGCAGCCCCAGTGCAAACCTAAATACTATTGGATGTTTTGGAGTGAGCCTTGGCTGATCAGCTACACTTGAGGAGTTGTGTAAATTTTTGGCTGAGCAATCATTCATCTCAACCATGCTGTCTCGTTCCGGAGGTTCTGTGTTGAGGATCGTTCTGTAAACATGCAGAAAAATGGGAGCAATCAGCATCAGGAGCAGAGTGAAAGAGACCTAGGGGCTTTGTCCCTTGCCTGAAAGTCTCGATGATCATCACAGTAAATGAAAAGTGGACTTAAACAGCCCAGCCTTGAGATCTGTGACCACCCAGCCACAGCAGCCCAGGAAATGAAAACCTACAGATGCACTCTTTCTCAAAAACAAACCTCGTTTACACAAGAGCGAGAGGGTTATGTGGGATTTTCTGAAATGCCAACTATGTACTGCATAAAACGAGGATGATATTTTTCCATGCTTTGTTGTTGCTGGGATTTATATCGTCTTATGAGGGGAGTCAGAGGGCTGAACTGTCTCCGTGAGGCACTCAGTGTCTCTGTAAGGTGCAGGATGACAACTTTCTCAATTCCAGCCATCATGACCTCAGCAGTGAGCGCTGAAAACAGACTTGCATGTGTGTGTTTTCTACAAAGAGATGTAATAAGAGGTTTAAGGGGTTCAATGTGTGTCTTTTGTGTCTATGTGTGTGTTGCAGTAAGGGATGTAGAGGAGGTTTAAAGAGTTCAGGGTTGGTGTGTGTGTGTGCGTGTGTTAAAGGGTTTAGCATGTTTGATTATGCAGCAGGGGCTTTAAACAGAGTTAGGGTTCAGTGCTCCCTGGGTCATCTCTTCTCCCGCTCTCTCTTCCTCTCGCCATCTCCTCTCCATCCTCTTCTCTATGTCCATCCTTTTGTCGCCGAAGTCATCACTCACTCTCTGTGCCCCCCTACCCCCACCACCCCCCACTCTATCCGCCTCTAGCTTCGTCCCCCAGTCTATCCCTCCCCCTGGCCTTGCACTCTGTCTCATTTGTGGAGGATTGCCCTGGACTGGTTTATTTTCGTGTGTTGTAACAGCAAATCCATCTTCATTGAGCTGACAGTAGAGCTGCAAAGTGTAAGGTCTTTCTGCCAGCATGCTGCTATTTGTAAGGCTATATAGCCCATTCTGAAGCTAATCTCCTCCATCCATCCTACTAACAGAGCAGCGGTATTATTTACCGACTGTAATGGGCAGCACGGCTCCAATAGGGGAACAACAGTCCTACTGAAAGGTAGCATGGTGGTGCGGCCCTTTCGTCAGATTGGTCAGTTTGGTCAACATTTAGCACTGCGCTGGATTTGACATGGTCTGTGACTCTTTTGCATTTCATAAAGTCACCAGTACATACAACCTCAGCTTGACATAAATTGTATTCGACCAATCATATGCCATGTGGTGTAAAGCAATGGTTTTCAACCTTTTCAACATTAAGGTCCATCTGTCTATCACAGCATGTTGTCAAGGCCCACTAGATTATCCTAGATAACCAATTGCGGACCAATGGCCTGACTCAATTTCAGATTCGTGGCCCAGTGGTTGAGAAACCTGGGTGTAAAGCACTTGATATGTTGTATCAATTGTATTTATCTGACAATCAGAGTGCACAATACAAGTTATCTCATGTTTGGCCCAATAAATGACATGAATTGAACACTAGGATGTGCTAAACAGGTGTCCTGAAATGTGGCACAGAAGTGACCACTGAGTTGTTGATGGCTGTTGTCCTGTTCCCAGCATGTTCTCCAGATCCTAAATCGCTCAGGCAGGTTCGGGATATAGCAAGTTTCATTTCCTTCATGCTTACTTTACCTAATGGATTCTTTCAGTAGGACACATAGCAGCAGTTATAGTAAGGAAAAAAACATTATCGTGAACCAAAACATAGAGGGCTTCCACGTGATTATACTCTCCTTAAGTATTTACCTACAGTTTACCACAAACAATGTCTAGCGATTTTCATTTGTAAAGAAAGACAAGGTAGACAGGGCCATAGCCAGGAATTTTCCAATACCAAGGTCATTTTTTCAACCCCCAACAACACAATAAATACAAAAAAATACAATAGATTGGGAAGACACATTTATTTTCACAATTCTACCGATACTACACAGGCTCACCTTCTCTCCTACTCTTTCCCTGCCCTTCTATTGTATCTATGGCTTTTTAAAACTTTGATGCAAGTTCTTCTTAATGTCTGCATTTCGCCCAAGACCACACTACAATGTATTAGCTAACGTGAAAAAAACATACAATCTGCTGGCTTTCCCGACTCTCTGAATCTGTAGTGGAACATGACATCAAATGCTGCTGCCTGCAAAGACAGATTAGAGGTGGAGATTTCACTTGATATTAGATGGAGAATATGAATTTAATTGGGAGAAAATACAGACGACATATGTATTCGGACACGGACCGTGTTCTGTGTTTGGCATTGATCATCACTTCTGGATTCAAGCTTTGACTAATTAGGAATTTTGGGAAAAAATACAGAGGACATGACCTTGGTGTCCTCAGTGGTAGATACGACACTGAAGGTAAACACACGCTTCATTAAAAGCAAGCCACTGAGTAATGCAAATGTAGAATATGTGATATAACATAAGGTACATAAAAAACTGATGCTCTTTAGTCAACTATGGTTAGGCAAATTAATCAGTGAACTATGTGGATTTACCACACGGTGTGGCATGGACGTGGAATGAGAAATAAGAATATTTTCATGTTTTTTGTAATGTTTTTGTATATTGTGAGTAACACTCAGCTAAACATTTTCATGCTGGTTGGTGATAAGAACAAGGACTGCAGTCTAACTCCTACAATTCAAAGTGAATTATATACAGTACTGTGCAAAATTCCTGGGAAAATTATACTTAAAACCTGTTTACTAATGTACAGCAGTGCTCAGTTAGAGTTAAAATTATTATATCAGTAAATACAATTAACATTATTACATTAAAGTGTGCTTTTATGTGTCGCAAAGTGTTCTCCTAACCATTTTCAGACCCTTTTCTTCATGGAAGTCCAATATTCATGGTTTAGCTGGTTTAACTTCATTAGATTAAATTAGATGGTGCTGCTAATGGAATTTTATAAGTCCACAAAATTACTGGAGTACCAAACCTGTGTTCTTCTAACCAGCTCACAAAATATCAACTCTATAAATAAAAAAGGAAATCTTGATCTTTTACTGGTTTCTTGTTTGTTCTAAGTTTATTCTAACCTTCACTTGTGGTTTTTGCTGTCAGAAATAAAAGCCTTGCTGATATAAAGAGATTCAAACAATTTTATTAGGTGCCTAAGGCTTTTGCACAGTACTGTCATATGACCATGAAAGATGTTAATTTAGCTCCCAACCTGCACTGACTTTATTCTAGCACTGGTCAGATTGGGCAAGTTTTGCATGAGCAGGATGACTAATGTAATTTTTACTGGAGTTTCTCAGTGACTTTGGTGCTGAATCCCCCATGTTAGTCATAGTAATGGATTGTGTGCCCATACATCAGGGAAGATTCCAACATCTTTCACTTACTATAAAAGTGAGCTGCAGAAGTAACTCTAGGTTAAACACTATGGGCCCGATTTTCAGGGTCAATCACACATTGTCGAAAGTCTGAAATAGAGTTGTCTTGGGGGAGGGGCCAGTGCAGAGCGCTATAGTGCCCATTGGAAAAGTGAACAATACGCCTGGCGCATAGTTCAAATGTGTTGTCTTAAATGAGTAAATTAGTCATGGGTGTGTTTTGGGCGTAGCATGCAATGAACCAATCAGAGTTCACACCATAAAACAGTGCTATAAAAATCATCTATACCATAAACCTCAGTATTCAAAAAAACATTGAATAAGAATTCTATTAAATAAGAATCTCTTAAACAAATCTGCATACAATGCCAGAGCGAGATCTTTAACAGGGTAAGTAAGACATATAAACATATCTAACCAAAATATTAGCTTACATGATTTCCTGGTGATATAGTTTCGTGTTTCTTAACAACCTAGCTTGAAACGTGTATTTATTTACCTATGTGTCCGACACTATTGGTCAAATAGCTCGTCAGTTACTTGTTATTAATTATTAGTTATTTCTCCAATCAACAAAGTTTTGCGAGTATTATATGTATTTGAAAAATAATCATGGTGTGATGTATGTGATATACATTTTAATTTTATATTTCAAGGACTCCATAAAGTTTTCCCTCACATGAAAACATTTTCTTATGAAAGAAGCAGCGTATGCGCGCATTGTGAACTCTTCCATATCCCAAAGCGTCAGGCGTCCATATGATAGCCTTTGAACAATGCGCAAATTATTACTAACCACGTTTTTTCTGGTCAGTGGCTTCTCATAAAATAGCAAATTCGCGCTATGCGCCTCGCCACACCCCTTCTTCTCAGTGACACGCCCGACACGGCGCGTTGCCATCTGCTATCTTGACAACGTACATTTCTGCCGGAAAAAAGAACGATGCGCTCGCACAAATTAGCAATGAAGGATTGCGCAAGTAGCAAAAGCACGGTGCGCCGTGAACATTATCGGGCCCTATATATGTATTTCCAGAGTGGTCGTACATATGGAAAACACATGTACTCTCCTACATCAGTTGTACAACTCAGAATATTAAAACATGTCAAATGAGATCTCAAAATATTGGCTAACTTGAAATGTTTTTACTTCTTTTTGAGGTAATGCAGTGTATAAATCAAGTAACCACCATTATTACTATGCTAAGATTTTGTAAAATCCTATGGGAATCGGACTTAATGATAAAAATAATTATATTATTTGCACTAGTAATAAATCTTGGTGATATTATTTTTAGTAATAATAGTAATTACCCTGCCTCCCTATGGAAAACTAATCCTGTCTGAACCCTGCTTTAGACAGCTTTTATTAGCTGAGCTTGTTGAGATCTGCACCAGCATAGTCATGTAGGTTCTCAAACAAAAGTTTACTACTGCTGCATGTTTTTGGCGGAAATGTAGGTATTAAGATGTAAACATTGGCAGGTCCTCTACATTCTCATTAGTCAAACTTCCTACAATGAACTTTCGCTGTTTAGTTATGTATCCACTGTTCAGTGTTTAGATGTGTGTATTCGTTGTTCCAGTATTGTTCTACTTTGTATAATGTACAGTGTTTTATTCTCCAGTTTGAAATAAACATTTCCAGTTTTTGTACATCCAAAGGACAATAAAGTCTTCTGTCTGGTCTCATACTTTATGATTGGGTGAGGATGAGGAGCAGGTTGTAGTGATGGATATGTGCATCAAGTGAAGATCCAGCTCATGCTGAGTGTGAACCAAACCCAAACTTTTTATTCGATCAAATCAGAACAACAAATAAAATATCACCCTGTCAGGAAACAAAGGTGCTTCAGTTCTCCAACATCGGCTGGCAGCACTTTTGACCCTCACTCAAAAATGCCAATGCAAGAACAACCTCTCTCTCTCCCGCTCTCCCTCTCTCCCTCTCTCTCTCTGTCTCTCGCTCTCTCTGGAGGACGATGAAAGAGGTACAAATCACTCCAACTGTCATGGCTGCTCAGAGAAAGAAGAGGTTGATTTTCTTGAAACGATTTCTCCAAAAGCAGTATCTGGCAAGGTGGGTGGGTGAAATATGGCTGCAACCATCGCAGAAAGAAAGAAGCCCTCAAAAACACTCGTCTGTCAAAAGCACAACTTGAACTACCATAATCCATGTGAACTGTTAGAAGTCACAACAAAACTTCTGGATTTATTGCTTCCAAATGTGTCGCCCAGAAAGAGCCATGACAGGCAATGACTTATTAGATGACACATCTAGGGTGGTCAGGCTGGTAATGCAGTCAGTAATGTGATTCCTGTTCTGGGGCAGATGCAGCCCTGTCTGAAAAACTTGTAGGTAGGTAGATAGACATATGCCTAAACTTAAAAGGACCTTAAATTGGTTTTGGTTATAGACATGTTTTCCTCACATCTTCACAAATTCTTGAGGGCATGACTGATATACATGAACAATGATTAAAAAGAAATGTCAATTTCCAAGTCAAAGTCACAGGCAACACAGTGCAAATAATGAGGTATAGAATAAGATGAGTGAGATTGAACCTGTCCTGAGTGTATAGACACCTCTCTGTGGACTACATGTTTGCATGACCCAACAAATGCAGATTTGGGCTCTTCAAATTAAATGAAAGATGCTCGCCGGCCACTGTGATGATAATATCAATTTGTTTACAGGAGAGAAGAGCCGGGTGTTAAAGGGCTTCTGTTTGTTTGTTGTATTTTGACAGGAAAAGGATGAGGGATGGAGAGAAATGCGGAACAGTTTTACATTACTTTTTCAAAATGTACCCTCTTACACACACAAAAAAGAAACAATATATGTGTAAACTGATACAGGTGTGTGTGTGTTTGTGCGTGTGTGTGCAGGAGTGTAAGTGCGTGTGTGTTTTGTGTTTGAACTGAAACAGTGTGTTGGCTTCTCTGGGTTGGGTGCAAGTCCAAGTTGGCCTTGACTTCAAAGCTCTCTTGTTGCACTATCTCTCTCTCTCTCTCTCTCTCTCTCTCTCTCCCTCTCTCTCTT
>JBBKCR010000016.1:9916494-9944290 GCA_037577295.1 Ladigesia roloffi
GAGAGAGAGAGAGAGAGAGAGAGAGAGAGAGAGAGAGAGAGAGAGAGAGAGAGAGAGAGAGAGAGAGAGACAGAGATGGGAGATTGACTTTATCTCAGCACTTCCTTCACATGGAGTGGATGTCACTGACATGTCACATTAACCTGACTTCTTTTTCCCAGGAGTCTACTTAAAATATCCTTTTCAGGCTTGGGAACACACACACACACACACACACACACACACACACACCACACAGGCACGCGCACACATACACACAAACACGCACACATGTGCACAAGTGAGAAGACAGATAGCCCTGCGCTGTTTCCTAAACACCACCAGCAAAAACAAACGCTACAGGGTGTTGTGATGCTTTTACCGTCAAACAAATCTGACCTTCTGTCTCTGTCCTGCCCCCTCAGCCCCCCTCCCCTTCCCTCCTTCCCCTTTAACGATGAAGATATTGTATCTCCTGAGCTACTTTAGTGCAGTGGCTGCACGCACAGAAATTCAGCCACAAATGCTGCTATAACCATGTAATAAGAGAGACAATCTATAAGGCCACATGTGAGATTGTTTACAACCAAATCTCTCCTTTTGTGTTACTTAAGTTTGTGGAAGTTTTTAATTTCGATTCCAATTTTCTTTACCAATATTGGTATTGGTAAATATTGGTAAGCTGATATCAATACTAAACCATTTTTCTCCTTTAAAAATGACTAAGCCTTACATTTTCATACTGGTAGTTTTACCACTTCACTTAAGAGTTCTGTGTAATTCAGTTACATTTCTCAGTTAAATCTGATTAAGTTCAGTTCAGCTCAATTCATATATGTTTATTTCAGTTCAAATCAATTTAGTTCAGTTCAGATTCTTTCAGTTCAGCTCAGTTAGGTTTGGTTAAGTTCAGTTCAGCTCAGGAGTCAAACAAGCAGAGGTGTAACTAGAATGTCATGTGTGGGAGGGCAGTTAAATCATTTGGGTGACAATTTAGACCAAGAAAATCCCCCAAAAACATGAAAATAGACAAACTAGGTTCTCTAAATGTGCAACATAGCAATGTGTACTGAATTTTTTAAAAATACCATAAAAATTGATATATATTCAGTGTGTGTGTGTGTGTGTGTGTGCGTGTACCTTTGGAGATGATAATACCCTTGCATTTCTGGCCACTTCAAAGGGAGAGGCCTCACAACTGTCACATCCCATCAGCAGCCTGTACGGTGCGAGAGGGGAGTGGGCTAGTGGCCTGTTCCACATCAAAGCAGGCTAATGTTACCAATACTCAGGTCGTGGGAATAGACCTCACCTTTACATACATGCACACTCACACACACAATAAGCACCATTTTCATACTAAGGTATACCTCACCTGCCACAAACTTGCACTTCATGCTTGAAGATTTCTATCTCACACATATTTCACATATATGAAGAGTGAGGGTGATAAGGAATGAGATGTGAGAATGAGAGAGGGGGAAAAGTGAGATAAATAAACAGAGAGAGAGTGAGAATAGAAAAAGAAATAGAAAGAAAGAAGAGAATCAGAGGAAGACAGAAATAATCATGGAAGAGATGGAGAGAGAGAAAGCGAGATAGAGAGAGAGAGATATAAATATATATATAGAGAGAGAGAGAAAGAGAGAGAGAGAAAGAGAGAGAGAGAGAGAGAGAGAGAGAGGGAGGGAGAGAGAGACAGAGAGAGAGAGAGAAAGAGAGAGAGAGAGAGGGAGAAAGAGACTTTATTTAAATTTATGGTCTTGGTAAACTGAGGGCAGTAGACTCCTGCGACAGGTATAGAAAGACTACAAAAAATCACTTAAGCGACCGCCAGCATGAGCTCTTAACCTCCTTCCTGGCCTTATAAACCCTAAACTCATTTTAAAGCATGGCTTTTAGCAGAGCTTTGAACTGAGATTTGACCCCAACCATCCTTCCATTCTTTTTCTCCTTCCAGGCATGTCAATGAAAAGTTCTGTTTCACCAAAAGTCATGCATGAACAGTAAAGGCTGATGGGGTTTATTATACTGTTTGTAAATGACTGCTACTTGTTACACCATGTGTTTTTTATTGGATTGTACGAGCCATTGATCTGAACCTAAATGAATCAGTTTCCGTGAACCCACCCGTTCTGGCAAACCTCCCTGTCCCAAAATGAGATGAACAGAAAGAATGAGGGAAAGAGGGAAACACAAACAAATAGGTAACAGTAGTTCTCCTGGATATCATGAAGGGATGACAATTGCCCTGCCACGCCCTCCCTCCAGCCTCCACTGCCCCTGGCAGCGTGTATTCAGATTCAGTAGCGTGATGATAGCTCATCATGAAGCGGTTCACACACACATTTGTTCCAGTTTGTGCTCCGCTGTGTGGGCAGCGCTAATCTCCATGGGAGCAGCTGTGGATTTAGACGCCATCGACTCAGTGGATGACAAAAGACTGCAGCCCTTCGCAATATTCCTCCACATCTTTCCTCCTGGTTCATTCATATAAGCATGAGACGTCTCTCATTAAGAAACTGTCGGCCACTAAACAGCTAGTTATTGTTAATCGTGTTGAGTTATAGTTATGCACACACAGAACTGCACATTCCCTAACGCCAGCTTTAGCAGAGGTGAGAGAGGGATATTACTCCGCACCAATATAGTGTAGAGTAGTTGGAATGTTTTTGTTCTTATGGATAGTGTAGTTTTCCTGATGTTAGGCATCAGTGTCATTTCAGTATAATAGTTTGTCTAAAGTCTCATTTCAGTCTGCAGTCAATTTGAAATCAATGTTAATTATGAATGTAATGTATGTTTTGGCTTCAATAAAGCTTATATGTTATTTCATTTTGTAGTCTGTGTGATAGATATATATTATTGGACTGATTTCAGTATAGATTCTGATTCTGAGTGTATATTCTTTTGAATTTGTGTTAGAATTCGATCTGTGTTTTATCTATGTTTTGTTCAATTTCTATATGAATCCTGTCTAATTTCAGTCTGACATCTGTCTGATTTAAGTCAGAATACTAATGGATTTTAGTCTTAAGTCTATCTGATATCAATATTCTTTCTGTCTGATTTCTGTATTTGTTCTGTCTATTTGTGTATACATTCAGCTTGATCTATAGTCTTTAGTCTAACTGTATGAATTCTGTCTCCTTTGTTTTTATGATTTAAGTCTGTCCTCAGTCATTGTCAGTATGGATTCTGTTTGACTGCAGCAGACATACTGGCTGATTCCAGTCTATAGTCTAAATTCAATCTGGAGCCTGACTGATTGAAGTTTGGAGCCAGTCTCATTTCAGTCTGGACTCTTGTTTGCTGCTGACTGATGTTGATGGTATTACTGTCCAGAACCATCACATTGATTTAGCTCAGTCTGCTTATGATCCCCTGCACTCAGGAATCATCCCTCTTTCTCTCACTTCCCGAAAACCCAGAAGACATCACCCTCTCCCTCAAACGTCACCCACTGACGTCCATTGGGTCTCTAAACGCAGCATGTTGTGTTTAGCAATCTCTGAATATTCTTTTACCTACAGATACACTAACACACACCCAACATCAACACACACAGAAACAAGCTTCTACAGGTCAGCTTTGGGGGGGCACATTGTGCTGCTGGCAGCCAGCAGAGAAAAAATGATTACAGATGAGCTTTGCAAGAAGGGTTACACAACCCAAGAGAGAGGAAAAGAGGTACACTCCTTGCCCCCCCCCTCTCTCTCTCTTTCTCTCACTCTCTCTGTCTCATCCAAGAAGATTAGTTCCAGGACATTAAATTGAGACTAACCCCCGACTAGCTGCACAATATCAAGATGTAGATCTCATTTCCTTCTCTCCTCTTCTTTTCTCTTCAATATTCTATTCTATATTATTCTTTTCTATATTTTTTTCTCTCAAGTTTAATTCGAGAAAATATCTTAGGTCCTAAATTATATTACACACGTTCTTCTCTGAGGGAACTTGGTGTAGACTCTAAATCTATGAACAGAGCTATAGAGACCCCTGCTGGTAGGGAGTTGTAAAGCCTTCCCAGATCCTCAATCCACCAGTAAGGAGTGGCTGCCCATGCAGGGAACCAGAAAACAGCGATCTTTAAGAAATCGGGTATGATATTTTGGTTGAGCTCACATCACCCTTCAGTCTCATATACATTTTGAGGCTTCATAAAAACTCCCCTATAAGTTATGAATAAAAATGCTCCACTACAATCTAGGAATAAAACTAGCTAGGAATAAAACTCATTCGGTTGAATCTGATACAGTAGAAATAAGTCTCTGTGTGTGTCTATGATAAAGGACTTCGTTTCAAACATGCCTAAATGACATCTATATATAAATTCTATAACTACATCACTACATTAATATATTTAGGATATACATATATATTCTATATACATATATATACATATGTGTATATCCTATCTCTATATATCTATTCCTATATATCTATGTCCTATTTATATATGCATTCAAATCTAAAATTGTATCTGTATCTATATCTATGCATATTTAAGCAGATATCTATACCTTTATCTACATATATATGTCTATATGTAAATATATATGCGTCTGTATCTACATATATATATATTCCATACTTATGTGCCCTCTTCCACCAGCCCTCTCTGACAAAACCAATACACACTCAAATTCCAAAGAAGAACAATGTGAACTTTACTGATTATATATTCAGGCAATTCCTTTCAATTTTATTCTACTGTGCTGCATATCTAGATTACATTGAATCACAGTGGTTATAACACTTTGTTTAAAAATCAGTGAACTAGGCCAAGAAAATACCAGCATAAATAAAAGTGTTATTGAAGCACATTGTACTATTCAGCAACAAAAAGGTCATGACATACTGGCATACAATTGAGAAATGGAGACGGAGAACACTGACGTGGGAAATGTGTCCATTTACAACAGGGCTTATTTACTACAATTCAAAATGTACCTTATAAAAAAAATATTATTCCATCTCCTAAATATCAGCAGGATATGTTCCCTAACTTTACAACATTGAATTACGTTCAAAAGAGAAACACCCCTCACACACACACATCTATTTTTATTACAGGTTTTCACTAAGAGAGCCAAGCTACAAACTGCTGAAACAGCCGAATCTAACCTGTTTTTGTGGCAATCAGCTGTCTGTGACAATCAGACAATAAGAATTAGAAAACTAGAATTACTGGTGGGATTACTATTATTATACTATAAATAACTAGTTTTGTTATTTAACTCAATTACACAGCAGCAGTTAAAAGTCAGATATCATTTCATATCACCTTTAGCTACTTCACTTTTTAATGAGCAATGGGATAAGTTACTGCAACTCATTCCTGTGCTTCAGTTGTGCATTTGACTTAAAACCATAGTTTAACGAATGATGCTAATCACTTTTTCCCTTTTAAGTGTAAAACAGTGTATGCCTGTTCACCATTTTTTTAAATAATACAAGGTTATTTTCTTCTCCTCAACAAAGGAAGTGTGTGTGTGTTTGTATTTGTGTTTGTTTTTATGAGTGCAATAATCTAACAGTGCCAAAATCACTTCTTATGTCACTACTTATGCCACTTATGTAGCCATCTATGTTAATCACTTTAGTACTTCAGCAGTAATTTTATTTTATTTATCAATAGTTTTATATCCATCTCTCTTACTGGACACAGCATTTTGTTTTCACGGTACTTATTTAGAGTGCTTAGTTTCGTTTTGACTGTGTACACTAACCCTGCTAACCCCTTTTACCCCCTGGGTTATGTTCCAAGAGCACCTGCCTACAGTAAAAAAAAACATTGTAATGTGGAAAACAAATGGATAAAAATTTCAGTTTTTATATTATAAACTCTAAATTTGCCCCCAAATATGCTCCCCAAACATTTAATTTCAGTTTAAACTTAATAAAGTACCCTACAAGACAATACCCCCGAATTCATACTGTACGGTTTGCACTGAGCTGTCTTCACAGAGCTAGAATCTAAATACCTATGTTACTCCTGTATAGACTGCACTGTAATTCATGCACACACATTTTCTTCGGTATAAGTAGATAAATACAGTAAAGAATTCATTTAATTTACAGTAATAAAAATACAGGGCTTTGAGAAGAACAAAATGAAAAACAGTAGAACACTCAAGACACTCCACAGGGCAAATGCTTGACCCCCCAGTGTAGAATGGATGATCAGCGTTGTTATAACTGCAGGACTGGATGCCTGCTGTTTTACGCTGGACTTTTATCGACTTAATTTTGCAGCATGTAAAAGTATATTGACAAATAAAAGGCTTATCTAATCTTCTAATCTAATCTAATCTCATCTAATTCTGGACTGCCGCTGTGTCCAAGGGCAGCAGGCAATCAGCTGCCAGGAGAAATAGATAGTTTACTTGGACTTTCAAACATCCCACCTCCTGACGAGTACTACAGTTTTTCACCTCCACAGTACCAAAAAATCTATGGCACAAAAAATCAATGTGGAAATGTGGGTTGTGAGTTTACAATAATGTTTATGTTATAAAGTGAGTAGATTATATTTTTCTTCATAATTTTTTGGAAAATGTATATATTGCCATGAGAAAAGCTGTTATTTCTGGGCCTTGCCCACCACGGCCCCTTGCCCAGATGTCACAACAGTAAAAATAAAAATGCAGAGGCAAATCTGCAGTTTCCTCATTAGTGCGGGGGTTTCAGTGAACAATTATTACTTTGATTCTCAGGAAAAAATCCGTGTTGGACTGTAACCGTGACTGCTGATCCCCATAAACATGGGGGGGTTTGCTGTATTACATTACATCTTGCTCTTGTCCCTGGGACACTATGTGTCTGTGTAGTCGGTGCACAAGCAGTTTTCCCTGGGGATCAATTTTCTTATTCTGATTCTAACTGCAATGCCATTTCCTCTTGATTGCTCTCCAGATTGCTGTCCTGCATCCTTGTCCATCGTTGGCACTGTCAGTGTTGCCTGGTTCAGTGGTTCCGATAACAGGGCCTAATTTTACTTAAAGCAGCGCATGAATAAGCACAAATGGCAAAACAAATAAAATAAAGTAGCAGGTCTATTTACAGTTCCATCTTGTATTTTCGTTGTTATGCCATTCAAATGGAGGGTCACGCGAATACACTTTACTTTCCAAGACATTTGGAATTGACTGGCTGCAGTTTTTCAATCCCAATATATGTAGCAGAAGGCTGTGTGTTTTTGCAGTCAATCTATATGTATTTGCAGTACAAACCGATCAGGCTTGAAAGAAAAACAAACTGTTTAATCAAGTTACACAGCATCTTCAGGTATTATATTAAAAAGTTGAGATGCTGACACCACAGAAAACTGCCTACACTTCCAGTGTCAGCGCAGATCTACTGGGATGGCATCTAACTGATTATGGGTCAGCATAATGGATCGTGAACTATATATTCATATGAGGGAAACTTGATGCCCCTCTTGACGCCGGCACTGATTGCCTATAAAAAAATAAAAATAATAATTTCCAGTGTTGTCGAAAGAGAATATTAACACAAATGCACAAATAATACATATTTTTCAATTATGACCTAAATTGTAAAGGAATATTAGATGCACATTTTTGTATGCCTGCAAGTATTTATTTATGTATGCAAGTATTTACTTTTACAGCTATTTATTTTTATTATTGTACTATTATTAATTATTCATGAAATGTATTGCCATCCCCCCAACCCCTCTAACCAGACACTCACATCCAACTCCACCTTTCCACAAATACACAAATGCATGAATAATCAACACTAATTATGAAATTAAACGTATTATTATAAATAAATTGTAAATAAATATTGTACATACGTGTTTGTGCATTTGTTTATTTGATTTATCCTCGAATAATATGGGTATAGTTATTAATAGTATAAGTTATAATTGTCCCATTGTACTATAATTGATTATTAATGACATTTTTACTATTCCTCTTGCCCATCTCTTCCTTCTGCCCGTCTGGCCACCACCACCCCTACCCACTCCTGCATACACCCCCTCCTGCACCCACCACCCCCGTCCTCATCTCCACCTTTCGATCTCAGGCTCGTTTTGAGACCCCCTCCCCTCCCCTTAGCTCCCCCTGAGTATCGACTCGAGCTGAGCTGTCTCTCTGCTTGTTTTGTGGACCAATCAGATTCTTCTGACCTATTATGGTTATGAGCGTGACAGCGCCACTCCCGTGATGCTCAGCGGTTCGAGGCTGGTGTGCTGGAGCTAAGATGACGGACTTTGAGGAGCCGCTCTCCGACGAGGAGAAAGTAAGACGCTTTGGGTCGATTCGTTCAGGTCGGAGGGACCCCTGGTTCGGGCTAGGAATCGTTCTGCATCGGTAGAAGTGACTGCGGGAGGTTTGGGCCTCTCTAGTGCGCTCAGAGAACCGCCTTTAGCCGGTTAGCTGCTAGGCTAGCGTTAGCCCGTACAGGAAGCTGAGAGAGGGGTTGCCCGTTTAGGGAATGGCAGTCTGGTAAACATTCCCAGCTCCTGCTAGCCCAGCACTTACTAACCTTTCTTTAGCACACGGGCCTATACCGTAGGGGCCGCAGATTGCTGTAACTACCGAAGCGAAGCTGTGTTTTACTTACTGTCCGTGTATTTGCCTGTCGTTGTGATTGGACAGATCTAGTTTAGTCTTGGTGCTAGCCCGGGCGTTAGCTCGCCTGCTTGTCAAAAAATGACTAACAGTTCAGGAAGTAGCAGCGTCGAGTAGCTCCCAGCTTGCCATAAATAGGACCAGCATTCCGATTCTCTGGTAATCTCGTCCTGAAATTGCTCAGCAAATGAGGAACCCTTGTAAGTTATGATATGGAATCAGTACACGATTGTATTGCATTCATTTGACATACGCTTTAATCCAGTATGAGGCAACTCTCGAGTTTCAGGGCAGTGTGAGAACTAGAGTAGAGTACTAAAGGCTAAAAATTTCACGTAAGAATAGTGCAAGAAGGTGCATTTGGAGAACAGATGATGCTTGGGGTTTCTGAAGCTAGAGAGGGTTTCTGCTGATCTGGCAGCTCATTCCACCAACAGAGAACCGTAAAAGAGAAGAAATTTATGATACAGCACCATTAAATTGCATTGCATTCACATGGTTTCCAAAATGAAGAACCACCCAAGTTTCAGGACAATGTGAAAATGAGATAAGAAAACCAAGTTCTTAAATCTTTATGTACGAAGAAGCGCATGTAGAGGGAAGATGCTATCTGAAAGTTCTGAAGAGGTTGTTAAAAGTAGTGAAGGATTCATTCCACCAACAGGGACCCATAAAATAGAAGAGTCTGGGCTGGGTTTGCCCTGTCTGTGGGAATGGCAGAGCCAGACGATGTTCCTAGGACCAGCAGAGTGAATGTGGAGCGCAAGGCTGAATTGATAGGATTAAAGAAACTGGGTTCAGACCCAGATGTCATTGCCACTGAATCCACTGAAGTTAGCCAGCCTGAGATCTTTAAATAAATAAATGTACTCTGACTTGGGCTACTCCACAGTCTCCCACTGGTCCTGTGACTGTCCTTACTAATAAAATGCATCTGATTGGTTTGCAGTCATATCTCAGGGCATCAGGAGTGTCACACTTGTAAGTAGAGAAGCAAGTTAAACTGCTGAATGGATGAAAACACATACAGGGCTCTATAATGTAGCCAAGAAGCAAACTTCAAAGCCACAAGTTTACAAAGAGGTCTGAAATCAGAAAACAATGTATCAGGATCAAATACTTTATTGATTCTGGAGGAAATGATTGCAAAGACACACAGAGACAAGAACAATATGAAGTGTAAAAAAGTCTTCTGTAGCAAAAAATACAATGTTATAACTCAAGAGACTTGAGATGAGAACACTGTGTGTGGATATTAACAAAATTAATTTATGTTATATGCACAGAAGGTATTGACTACACAAAATTATAAACAAGAAAATACAGGTACTAATACTTTATTAGTTTGATAATCAGTTTTTTCAGAATAAGCATTAACCAATCCATTCCTAAGTAAAATTGTTTTGTACTTTACCCTTTTATTTCGATTTCGTGCTCAGTCATATTTACATCAACATATGGAACTCGACCATAAGCCATTAACATTTTTAAGCATTTTAACTAGCTCAACCTGTTCATCTTTTGTTCAGCATGAGTCAGTTTACCCAGAAGCTGATAGGCTGTGGACGCTTGTAATTAAGGCTGTTTAGAGGACAGCTTTATGGTTGTGCAGATAGTAGAGGGGAAGTGCTACCGTACAGTCATGATTTTCACTTCACTGTTGGTCAGTGATCTGTTCAATCAGTGCATTCAGTTCAGCAGACAACGGGTAGTAACTCTACTGCTGAAAGTTCAGCATATTTGGATGTTCCTGTCTTGTTTTTCTTAAACATCAAGCATGTTTTTAAAATGGCAGTTTATTCATTTAATGTAATTTATATTTTATTGATAAATAATAGTTCATATATTGTTGATAGTCAATTATTTTAAATGTATAATTTAACTGCACATACAATAGGTACCACCATAGAAAAATATGTAGGTTTAAGCAGCGTATATAAATATCTTGTGTGAAAATACACAGTTTATATTATCTTTTTAAAAGTGTCGATTTTGTCAATGTGCTCAGTCATTTGGGATATTTTAGTCTGCTTCACTTCCAGTGCAGACAAAGCCAAATAGTAATTTGTCACTATATATATATATATATATATATATAAAAATATGAAAAGAACACAATGTTTTTAGTGAGAGTCATATAAAAGAAAATAACTTTCATTTACAGTGCCTCTACTGAAGCACTAGGCCATAGGGTAACCTTCCTATTTTCTCTGATCTTGTGCAGGTCCGCATAGCAGCTAACTTTGTCACCCATGCTCCGCCTGGCGAGTTCAACGAAGTCTTCAATGGTATGTTTAACATTATTGTAGATGGAAAGTGTGATTAGGCTGTTTGGAATAAACTAGTGGCAGGTCTTGTTGCTACTAAGCAATAAAAGCTTCATTTGAAGCTTTTACTGCTTAGTGTGTATAATTTTAGTTCAACGCTATATTTGACCTGTTCCCTCTGCTCTTTTTCAGTCTACTTGTCATATGACACTAAAACCTTTTGGTCCATTTAAGTCATTAAAGCAAGCATTTTTAAACACAGGTCTAGCAACCCCACATTGTACACATTTTTGTATCACACATTATTTAACTCATTAACTCATAAAAGTAGAGGAAAGAAAACTCAGCATTATGCAGAACACGGGGTTGCAAGCTCTGGGATTGTGAGCTTGTGGCTTAAATGCAACTACACAAAAGATATTGCAATATAAACTGCAGTGAGTGCAGCTAGCTGGATATAAGGGCTAATGGTGTTAGAGCTAAGAGTCATAACATTTGTCTACTAACAAAGAATATTAATTACATATAATTCAGAGACTGTACTTATTTGTTCTTAATTGATATGTCAGTGGTAGCTTCAGAGTTTCGCACAGAATCTCAGTGATGCTGTCTAGAATAGTGTTAAATGTTGTACAGGCAAAGTACTGATATTTTTTCTCTCTCCCTGTTTTTCTTTAAATTAAGATGTGCGGCTTCTACTCAACAACGACAACCTCCTCAGGGAGGGGGCCGCACAGTAAGTCTGTTTGTTTTTGACTGTATGAGTTACTGTTAGTTGCATAAGTGTTTGTCTGTGTTCAGAAAAGCCTTTGCAGAATCATTTCTGCTAAGTTCCTTTTGAGTCCAGAAATACTCCTTGCATTTGCCCATGGGCATGCCTGCTTAGATAGGGTTGAATTTGTAGTTTTTTTTTTTATTCTCACACTTTTTTCTGTTCTCTTTTCATTGTTTGATTCTCTTAGTGCCTTTGCCCAGTACAATATGGATCAGTTCACCCCTGTAAAACTGGAAAATGCTGAGGAGTCGGTAAGAGATGGTCCTATTAAACACTCGCTCACATGTTTGAATGCTTTGTTCTTTGAAGCACAGAAGTGGCAATACACTATTTTTTATTTGGTACGATTCTGTTTGACTTCCGCTTTTTAAAAGATGTATTATTGTGTTACATAGAACAGTTACAGCCCTGATTTACAAAGAAGCCAATAGGTTTTGGTCATTTTGACACATTACATAGATTGTTTGATCTTGGCATGTACCTCAAAAATAGATTTTTTTTTGTAATTTAAGACTCATTTACGCTGGGATTTCTTCCTGTAAACCTTTTATATGTTCATGGTAGTTTCCAGTATTCTTGTTCGATTCTTTTCAGGTCTGGGTCTTAAATGATAAATTTAGTCTGAATTACTATTAACTTTTGCAGAGAATGATTAATTTTACGTGTTTTAACTTGTAGCCAGAACCCAAAAGAATCAGTCTCAAAATACTAATATTTTAAAAAACAGATCCAGTGTATTATTCTACCAAATATGCATTGTAATCATTTTGTCAGACATTATGATGACTTGGAGTCCAAATATTTAAAAGTATTTTTAACTCTTGATTAGCTGTTTTTTCTGAATGTTATCAAAAAGTGTTTTTGGACACATCCCAAACAGAACCTCATTTGAGTTCCTGAGGAACTCAATTGAAGGCATAGGTTAGGGAACCAGAATACATTTTACTGTGGGATACTATGTGTAAGTGCTTTGTGTATAACCTTTAATGTTATATGTAAAATAAGGCCAGAATGTTATTTTGTTTGATCCCGAAACCTGACCTTCAGTGTTGGAGATCGTATCGAATTTCACTGTAATAATGGAGAATCTTAGTCATTTGTTACCAGACTTCCTCATTTCCTGAGGTAGAAGTTAATCTTACCACAACTTGAAAACTAATCTCTTTAAAAACAACAAAAAAGGATGGGTATACCTGTGTGCATAGATGGCTCTGCTTGTCTAATCTTTTCTCCTCTGCTGTTTTTTCTATAGGTTCTGATCACGGAGCATGGTGACCTTGGTCAAGGGCGATATTTTGACCCACGGAGCCGCCGGTCGTTCCGTTTCGATCACCTGCGCAAGGAAGCCAGTGACCTTCAACCCTATCAAGGAGAGACCGCCCTGCACTCTTGGAGAGATGCCTGTGATTCTGCACTTACTGGCTATGTCAAAGAACATTACCCCACTGGAGTGTGCACGGTATGCAATAAATTTATATTTTAAACAAATAAAAATAAATAATTAAATAAAAAAATCAAGCACTCCTAATCACGTTTTTTGTACTATAAAGTATAGTGTTCCACCACCTCAGCATCCTATCGCTTGCTTTATGAATCCGGGCTGTGGACAACTCTATAAAAACTATATCCAATAGATATAATGCCCTTTGGGTTTTTGAGGAGGTTTCCACTGATTAACCAGTAGCTTTTTAGCTTCTGTAAGAGCAGCCAGGAGAAGCTTTTGTTGAAAACATGAAAGTTTCTAAAAAAATCATTCAAATTCAGAGAGAGAGAGTAATATGATGAGGAATATGCAAACAGAGTGCAAGTGATTTTCGCATAATATTGCAACAAAACTTTTCAAAAATGAAAGAAACGAACTGGACTAAATGTTTCAACGTGTTACTCCTACTGTGCACTACCAGACACACTTTTCAGAAGTTTTTTTTAATATATATATATATCTATATATATATATCTATATCTATATATCTATCTATATAATATATATATATAATGCACCTTAATCTATGTTGTCCTCTATGTTGACTTTTCTTTGCCATATGGGTACACTTTGTAGCATACACTTACAGACTTTGTTCTCCATTTGCCCTGCTTGTCAGGACCAACACGGAGTAGATATTATTTGGGTTAAACATTGTGTATGCAATATTAGATATATCTAAATTTTTGGTCCGATTTGCAGATGTAAAAGTTTAAGTAGATTTTCTGATGCAATGTCGATTGTTATTCATTCTCTTGTAGTCATAAGCTGACCACTAATGAAGGACAAGATATTTTTGGCTTGATATATTTGATTGTGTTACTATTCTCAGCCTAGCTCTTTGACACTGAGGTGGTAAAGAACTCCAGGAGTACTGCTGTGTCTGATCCACTCTGTGCAACACACACACACATTCTGCTAACATGTCCATATGACTGCAGTGCTGAAAATGATCCACTACAAAATAAATACCTGCTCACTGATAGTACTTTGGGGCTCCTGTCAATTGATGGATGGCGGGGGGCTGTCTAAACATAATGAAAAATGGACAGAATACAGTCTGTGATTATGAAGTGCAGCTGAATAATTAGATATTTGCAAGGTGTTGTAAATCTCTTTTCCAGTGCATCCTGTTTTGAAATGATGTACAAGATAAGTTGAGGCGATTTTATGAATTGTAATTACAGACCAAATAGGCATTTTTTAACCCTGTATTAAGGAGTAATGCATTTGGGTACTTTTCTTACTATGTAGACTGGAATCCTCCTCCTTATTCTGAAGTAGTGTTAATTTTGTCACCTATTTTTAATTTCGTCTTAGTCTTGTGACGAAATGTGCTTTTTAGTCTTAGTCATATTTAGTCATTGAAATATAATTTTTGTCAGTCTCGTTTTAGTCAACTAAAAGTCTCATCGTTTTAGTCTAGTTTTAGTTAAAAGAAAACTCAAGGTATCTTAGTCAAGTTTTAGTCGACTAAAGGTCATTTTAGTCTAGTTTTAGTATAAAAAAAAAACTTAAAAATAAACTCAATCTAACTTCAAACCAACTATAGCTTTGCCATTCGTTTTTATCCACTTCACAACTTCATGAACACCATAGCTAACTGGTTTATTCAACATTACAGTGTAGATTCCTAAAATCAGCATTAGTTTATGAGACGTTTATTTAAGTTAAGTTACCTTAATAAGTGGGTGGTTAGCCTTTAGCTAACGCTTCAGGTTGGTGGTGTTCTTCCCTGATATTTTATGTCCACAGTGCTTCCCGTCAGTTATAATGACACATTCTGACTTTTTCTCTGTCATTGTAAGTAAAATGCGACCAAATATCGAGCCTCTTCATTCTACCTAGCATTTCGTTAGCGCGCGCTCAAGTCTGGCAGAAATCTCTGGTGTTTGCTATTGTGTTGTTGCTCCTTGTAGCTTCGCGTTGCTCCACAGGCAGCAGCAGCAGCAGCAGCAGCAGCACAAACTCATTCACAATATTTTGAAGGCGTAAAAGTTGAATATCTCATGATGGAAAAAGTAGAGACGATTGTAGACGAAATTTGAGGAGAGACTTTATCTCAGTTTTTATTTGATAAAAAAACATTTTAGTCCCGTCTTTTGTCATCAACAATTATGCATGTTGATTTAGTCTTAGTCAGCATTTTTGGACACTGTGGCAGTCTCGTCATCGTCTCGTCTTGGAAGAAAAGGAAGAAAAGGTCGTTGAGGAACATATTTCGTCTTGTCTCGTCTGACAAAATTAACACTATTCTGAAGTAATATTTGAAATTGCCTGTGGATTTGTTCTCTCTGAACAGGTATACGGGAAAACAGTGGACGGTCAGAAGACCATTATTGCCTGTATTGAGGGTCATCAGTTTCAGCCTAAGAACTTCTGGTGAGGACTCTAGTCTAAGCCTTAACATTTGTGTTCATTTTTGGTCTGTATTTGTTTCTACTAAGTGATGTAAATAAGTACTGAAATTGCTTTCTGAACATGTCATGTCATTTATTTGTCTTGTGTGTGTAGAAATTCTCCAATACATTCCTTTCAGAATTAAGCTTAATTTTTATGTGGAAATGAAGACCATGGTTATTCTTGTTATTCATTCTATCCATTGGAAGGTCATTGTCTAACACTCTTTGTTGATTTTCCCTGATTAAACACTGATTAATTGTGTGGTTCAATGCATCTGTGAATCAGGAAATCACAGAATTGCTCTAACTATAGAGTTGAATATCTGTGACTTTGACTGTCCTGTAATTGTGTATCTATGTATCTGTGTGTACAGGAATGGCCGCTGCAGGTCTGAATGGAAGTTCACCATTAGCCAGTCCTCCTCTCAGGTAGTTGGCGTGTTGAAGATCCAGGTGAGCCTTCCTTACACTTTAGACGCTGATGTTTAAATAAATGCATTCATTTTATATAATTATTTGACTATTATTGTGCTATTTCTCTTTTTGTCTGTAGCATGTCATCTGTAATGTTTTTTTTTATAATTGGATATCAGAGTTGCAGTCTGTTTTGCATCATTATTGATATAATCTTGCCCGTGTTGTTGCAGGTTCATTATTATGAGGATGGTAACGTTCAGTTGGTCAGTCATAAAGAGGTGGAGGAATCCATCATAGTATCTGTGAGTAGAAAGACGATCATTCTTACACTTCCTTATATTTCTTCAAAGACATATTTTGTCAACTACTGTACATTGAGACTAGTGCTACATTGTTATTCTCATCTTCAGGATGAAGAGTCAACCGCCAAGGAATTTGTAAAAATAATTGAAAATGCGGAAAATGATTACCAGGTAAACACTTAACTTTTATTTATAAGTCGTTGACTGTATGGATCATTGTGCATATATACATATATTGAGCTTCATTAAATAAATGGACTTTTCAATTTTCTCAACCTAGACGGCCATCAGCGAGAACTACCAGACGATGTCAGATACGACATTTAAAGCTCTGCGCAGGCAGCTTCCTGTTACCCGCACCAAGATTGACTGGAACAAGATCCTCAGTTACAAGATCGGCAAGGAAATGCAGAACGCCTAGAACCTGCCTGGTTCCGCCTCTCTCTTTCTCTCTCTCAACGCAGAACCGGTCAAAATGAAAACTACATGCTGTTCGCTAACCAGAGGGAGACCCCCCCCCCCCATCCCCTGAAAAGAAAAAAACAAACAAACAAAAACAAAACAAAAAACAATGAAACAAAAATCAAGGAACTTGCTCTATCTGTGTTACAAAGAAGATGTGATTCCATTTGGTTTCTGGTTTGTTAAAGGACTCGGTCCGGTCTCAGCTATTGGAGGAGGGTCAGACGAGAGCGTAGAGGGAGTTTGGATCTAAATTATCGGTAATCCGATACCATTATTGCATTAACGTATATTCACCTGTCCCATCTGTCCAAAAGTCTCTGAAAGAGTGTAAATCATAGTTTTTTTTTTTTTGTTGTTGTGAGCTACAATGGATGGAATGCTTCCGACCGCGGTTTAATTGTCTAGAAGATGGCGCGGAAAACTGCTGTCTCTCTCAGTAACTACTGACTCCAGTCCAAAACTCGGAACAAACTTCCCCTCTTCTTTCACTTGGGCCTCTAAACTCATCCCTGCAGAGCAAAGATGAGGAGAGGCGGCTTGTTTTATGAGTTTTGGAATAAGTCTCTGTCTTAACTCCCCTCTCTCACTATCTCCCTCCACCTGTATCGTAAAAACCCTACTAAATGAAGACATTCAAAGTCAATCCAGAATTAGTGTGCAACAAATAATGAATCAATAAAAGAAAAAAGTAACAGTCCTCTTTCCCATGGCAAAGAAATTCAAATTAAGTCTGAGTTTCATATTTATACATACAGATGTTATATTTTACTACGCAGTCCTTAAAAACCATCCTAGCACTCCTTTGTTACAGGCAGCAAGTGCGTTTAGGAGTGTGCAGAATCGAACGAGTCTTACGATGCAAACAGGGAATCCGAGCTGTTCTATGCACTCTCCTGTCCCGGAGCAGAAAGGGGAGCCGCCAGTGTTGCTGTCGCATGTTCATGTCATGGTACTGTTGGGTGCTTCCCCCTCCCCACTGTAAATTCACCCTGAACACAAAAGCGTTGTCAGACTGTGTTATCACTCGTTTTCTCTCTCTCTCTTAATCTGTCTCTATCTCTCTCTGTCCTGTAACACGGCTCTTAAGCTGATTTTAGCAAAAGTATATGCTACTCACAGGTAATAAAAGAATTGGCACCAAACGTATACCTGAAACTTCTATGGAGGAGAATCTTTCTTGCATCAGTTTTGTCTGTACATAGCTCATCAATAATTAAAAATAAATAAATAATAACAGAGCCCGAGTTTGGGTCAAGGCAATATCTCGTTTCTAATATGACATAATATCCTGTGGCATTGTTTTGACTCGTTGATGTTAGTGTATACTGCCGTGAATGCTCGTTTTGTGGGTTAAAACCAAGGGTCCCATTTATGGAATAGTGCAGCTAAATCCAAGTTTCAGTTACAACCCCAAATTTTGTTTAGCTTTGGAGCTACAAGTCTAAACCACTGAAAGTCAGTGGTGACTGAAAGATAGTCTAGAAATACTTTCTCAGGATCTCTCAACTTAAACCACATTGAGGTTTCCAAGGTTAGCAGTGTGGTTCAGGCTGAGTTGTTGTTGGCTGTAAAAATGACAAACTTCTGCAGAGATTTTGTACATTTTTGTAGCAATATTGAACTACATCAGCAGGTCAGTACCATTGGAATGAGAGCCTGAATGTTCAGTGAGGAGGTTGAGAGAAGCTTTGAGGACATATTGGAGTATTTTTAACAATATTTGGTGCTCCAGAGCTACACTAAAGAAGATAGACTTAGACACCAAACATGTCTTAGCTGTTCGACTTAATCTGCAATAAGTGGGAAGTGATGCCAGTAGGATATCATGCGAAACGATTCCTCTAAAAACAAAAAAGCCTTAGCAATGTATGTTTGTGTCAGTAGAACCAGCTGAACCTTTCTGGATCTGAGGCTGTCATAATTATTCTCGTTGAAAGCCACTAAACATAAGTGTTGCTCATTATTTGAATACAACCAGTACACATGCTGAAATCGGGTCTGCAACAGATTCACACATCAAGTTTCTCCTCTAATGACCAGTTCCCTTTATAAGAACTTAGACTGTTCCTTGACTAAACAGAAAAACATAATCATCTGTTTATAATATTGACAAATCATCATTATTCCTTTATTTATTTCAAATGTGACATAGGGTGAGCTCCAAAACATTTTTTTTCTCCAGATGTGAAACGGTGCTGTTTTCACCCAATACAGCGGTTCATCTCGATAACGTAAAAATATAACATCTTCAAGGAATGACAGAATTCAACTGGAAACAAAAAAAGTATTACAGTAGTATAAGCTCAGGTTTGAGCTTCTCAAGAAAGTCAGAGAACAGTCACGGATCACCTCAGCACTGAGGTATCTGAACTGTTGAGGAAAGGTGTAATCTGTAGATCCCACACAGTCTTTCGTAGTTCAAATAAACCACTTTTTGCAAACAGGGTGTCATTTGAAGATAAACAAGAGCTTTAAGCTAAATACATGAACGGATTGGAACAGCATTCAGCCACATGAAATTAACATACACTCTCCTGTAGAACCAACAACCCATTGGCTTCCGTTCTTTTAAAGTCTTTTCAAACTGGGGGCCAGAGATAAAAAGGTATCAAAACAAAATAAATAGTGGGGAAAAACTGACGCACTTGAGCCTGTTTGTGCTTTTGTGTTTGTAATGAATAAGTCTACCTAGTTCCTAATGTGCTATCTTGGACTATTACTACAAAATACATACAATCCCTTAAGACTGCAGTGAACGGCTTCAACTACAGTAGTTAGGTCTATAACTAACACAAACGTGAATAAGATTCTGTACACATGAGGAATGAGACTCACTGCATACAAAAAGCCAGTGTTTACAGCTTCACGTCAGCATGTGGAAAAGGAAAGCATTCAGCAAAATCCTGTGCATCTTTAAAACCAAAATGTCAAAGTCAAGTCTCAACCTTCATCTGCTATATTGGTATGTCTTCGCCACATTGGCAGCTCAATTTAAGCCAAACACTCGGGAATTTACGCTTCGGTTCTCAAAACCAGTGAGTTTTGTCATGTGTAGATCTTTGGAACTTCCTTTTAGTTAGGAAAGGATGAGCCTGGTGAAATAGTTAGATTATATGTCCAAAAGTTTCTTAGAAAAAAAGTGTTTGCCCCCACATTATTGCAAAAACAGCATCTGCTCCTCTGGAAAGGCTTTAAGTATAAATATATCTGGCCAAGTAAGCACCTTACAAATCTAGTAATTCAATTCCCGTTATGAGGCTGGCAGAAGAATGTAAGACTGGTCCGCTTGTTTCCACATGTTTTAAAGCACGTAGGTTATGCAGTAAGACTTATCCGATTATATTTCTTGGTAAAAACATTGTCTTTTTGAGTAAAAGAAAACAGAAGTTAAACAATTATATACAATTTACAACAATATCCAAATGACATAAAACATTTAATGTAAACTAAGTTAAAATGTTAGTATTTGTATAAAATGTATATTATATATTAAGTATTTAACATGATTTCACTTGTTAAGATGCAGCGTTGTCAACAATTAGCATCGGGCAGCTGCTCCACAGCCTAATGCTAGGAGTGTCCAGGGGGACTTTATATCCCTCTACCTGAGTATTTAACTCATTCTCTGTATTGAACTCATTCACCAAGAGAAGCAGCGGGCAGCCGGGATCACTGAAGGTATTCACTAATTAGAAGCGTTATCAAGATACTTTTGGACATATAGTGTACACGTATCCCTTAAAAGGACCCTGTTTGAGAAAGCTGTGCACTTTGCTGACACTAGAGGGCGATGTGCTCATCTCTTGAAATCCATTTCCCTTTCAGATCAGCAGAAGCTGCTTGTCTGGGCAGACTTTCTGGACTGAAATAGCTTTCAGGACTCAGATTAAGTCTAGTCCTATATTTAAAAAGCCCTTCAAGTCCTTTTATTCTGGTCTCAGAATATACCCCGCCAAATGGTTTCAAAGAACATGATTGCTCAGACGTGATATAACTTACATCTACTTTTTCGAAACGGACTGTATATGGCATGTATATTTAAAATTTAAAGTGATTAAATCACTTATACATGCTGAACTGAAATCACGTACAATTAATGATAATGGTTCGATGAATTGTTCGAACGTAACTGCCATGTTTATATACATTTCATAATCTGCCATCATGTTATATATGACTGATGTGGTCCTGACGTGTGTGCTGAAGGTTTCAACTGGTCGATCAGTTACCTGAGAATAAATCTTCTGTTATTGCTGTTCATTTTTTAAACCATTTTTTATTAAAAATCTTTTAACCATGTCGGACAACCATGGCAACATGATAATATATATGGATAAATAAAATCTTCAAATAAAAAAAAGGGAAAATAAGATGGTTATATATAATACATAAAGAAAAATCGAAATGTCATCTCAGAAGTGGACAGTTTAATAGAGCAGGACAGTGGTGGACTTGGGTTTCTAAACATCCACTAACTCCCTACAACCCTGTAAATGATTTTACATGCTTAGGTTCGCAGAAGTTAATGGAATGGCAGCTTCAGTAATGAAACACCTATTCAGTGCTTTGTAGTCTTACATGTGTGAGAGTGGTTATGGACTAGACTGGAGAGAAAGAAGCCCAGTGACCATATGTAGATTAGGCCCTTTAATCTGGGCTGGTTGTGGTTGGTTAGCTGGAGGAGGACATGACCAGGTCCAGCTCTTTAGCGCCCTCTTGGTTGCTCGTGAGACCGCAACTGCTGGTGAGCTCCGGGAAGTGGTTGCCACGGACTGAATGTATCGGAGATCCTGGAGACTGGTTCACGCCGGCCTTCTTTGGGGGGGTGGGGGGCGGGTGGCTCCTGGGGATGATGGGTGAGCGGATCCCAGGTGACAGTGGGCCTGGCCCTTTCCCTGTGGGAGAAGAAGACGATGCCAAGGTCCGGTAGTCTGTGCCAAAAGGTGAACTATTGGGAGGGGGGAGTTTGCCCACTGCCTGCTGGCTGGTGAACCGTGAGAGCACCTGGGGATGAGAGGGTGGGAGTATTGAGACGCTGCTACTTCAACCTGTATTTGTGTTTATTTGAATATAAAGCAGAAATGGGAGTAATCAGCTTGTAAAAAAAGAAACTTGTCCTGTTATCATATCTACCAATGGTTTGTCCTCATCTGGGTTTTGGCGGCTGGTTAATTTATTACAGGAATAATGTGTAAACTGGCATGGACACATTAGGAATGTTCTGGCCAGGGAAGCATCACAGCTATTAAACCTCCCTACTACTTCTATACAATGTTTCCAGGCACAGTCTAGATGCATTATGGAAATATTAAGAAAAATGTTTCACTCTTTAATGTATCATTGAACAATGGGGATTATGTAGCTTACAGATACTACAATAAATAAAATATATTACCTAAACAGCTAGGAATCTAGATAGTGGTCCACATTCGTCAATGTGGCTTATGATACAGTATGACTTGCTGTGATCTCTGTCTCTGTTTACATTTATAGAAAATAAGTGACAGTTTCATAATTTCTTGTTCCAAACTAAAGCAGAATTTGGACTTCAGATGGGTCTTGGCCTGCATTAAGTAGGAAATTGTGTCAATTAGATTTTTCAAAACCTTTCTCAAGGAGCCATAGTTCCTCAGCAAATGTACAAATGTACTTATACACAGGGAACAAATACTTCTGTTTATACATTTATTTTTTATTATTCTGAAATGCCTTTACCTGGGTGACGGTGTTGCGTGCGATCTGTTTGGCTGTGGAGTGCTCTGGCGGGGGTGGGGGTGTTGTGGTGGGAGAGAGGTCGCGGGGCGAGTGAGGCTGCAGCTGCTGCTCCTGCTCGGCCTGCTGCTGGAACTTGTGGCGTGCGGCCTGGAATCGCTGGTTGACGCTGGCCTGGTAGGACGATGGGTAGGTGGGGCTGCAGGAGCCCAGAGAGGCTAGACGCTTAGCCAGCACGGGGGAGGAGCAGGGCGAGGAGGACAGAGACGAGCAGGCTGTCCCACTGGGGGAAAGAGACTGCTGCAGCTGGACAGGAGAGCTCACTGTCCCTCCTCCATTCTCCATCCCTCCGTTTTCTGTGCTTTTCTCTTCCACCGAGGACTCGCTCTCCTTGCGCAGCAGGTAGCCGTTGAACCTCGGCCGCTGGGACGTCTCTGCAGTGGCCACTTTCCCATCTGTTTCCGTCTGGCAGGCCACAGCAGACAAAGTGGCTTTAGCAGGACCTTCCTTTACCTTCTTCTCTGCCTCTTCCTTTGCTCTCCAGTCTTTCTCACTCTGTTTGATCTCCTCCAGCTCCTTCCTCAGACTCTCAATCAGGTCCTGAAGCTCCTTGCTTCGTTTTTCCTCCTTGCGCAGCCTCAGTTTCAGCTGTTCTCGCTCTGTGTCAAATTCCGCCAGCTGCCGCTCAGCGCGGGCCTCTGTCTGCCGCCCCCGGGACTGTTCCGCTTCCAGCTCCCCTCGCAGGGCCTGAACGGTGCCGCGCTGCTCCTCCAGCTGCTCGCACAGCTGGGCCACATGCTGGCTCTCCTCCTGGGCACGGGCACTGGCACGCTGGCATTCTTTCGCCAGGGCAGAGGAGAGCTGCTGCTGCTGGGCCAGGTCTTCCTGGGCCTGACCAGACGCCGCCTGTTGCTCGTGCTCCAGACGCTCGGCCCGCGACCGCTCAAAATCCAGCTGCACAGAGACAGGACAGGACGAGAGCAGGGAAACGTGTTAGACAGTCTGGAAACTCTCTCATGTATTGTAGTGCTAGGAATGTAAATGTCGGACTTCAGAACGATTTAGCTCATTCAGAACATCAGAACTCAATTATCAGCATGATTTGATCTGATTTGATTATGTTGCAAATTTCCCACTTGTGGGACTAATAAACATTTATCTTATTTTATCTTATCTCTTATTTTGGTATTATTCACAACACAGCACACTTTGCCAGATGAAAAATTGCCTGATGATGTTATATTAGACCAATTAATAATAGAATTGTAGTGAATTATAACAAATGAAAGCACTCTAAAATCATTCTTCTCATACTGACTGAGGAACAGAACTGCTGGAAGATTGAGTTGCTGTTTGTGATGGTATGAGTATTGTTTGGCTTTGTGTGTGTGTGTCTTTCTCGAAGTATGTATTTTAGTACTGGACTATCGTGGAGTGATTGTTCTAAAACCTGCAGTGTTTAGAGCCAGAGTCACAGATAAAGATACGTGTTTTAATGGTAATATAAATACATGCTCTACAGGGAATTTAACATACAAACACACATGCAAAGATTAAAAAAGGATTTTAAACATATTTCCCAATATGTTCGATTCTGCATATAAACATAAATGTGCATTCAATTGATCAGAAGTGTGTGTGGGAGCAGACATGTAGAGGGTGTGTTCACCAATAGAAAAACAAAACTTTGAAAACTTTCCATTTAAATGAATATGAGCCTCCTTACAGTAGCGGTGCCCAGCCCAGCTGCAGCAGGGTTTTAGCTAAGAACAGACTGGTGATTTCCCTGCTCAAACACCCCTGATTCAACTGTGAAGTTTTGTGCCAGGTGCAGAAGTTGTGTTTGAGCAGGGAAATCACCAGATCTCGCTGGCTGCCAGCCCTCCAGGATCGGAAGTGAAAACCCGTCTTAGAACTGTGTTTATACGGCAGTGGCTTATCCAGTGTTACTGGTGGAAATGAAAGGGGTTTTCCTCTGTTTAGAGATTTGTGCTTTACAATCCTACCACTAGAGTTTCCCCGATTTACACTCATACAGGGCCTGTTCATTTCTGGGAAGCCACTAAAATATGCAGTGTAGCAGGACTGGGATCCGACGCTCTTGAATATTTCCTGGGTATAATACAATGAATGTACTGTGACGTTATGCATATTTGTGTGTTGTGATGAGTATAACGGGTAATGGGGCAAGATTGTGCTGTGCCTTGATGTGATGTGCTGCGATGTGTGTGTGTGTGTGTGTGAGTGTGTGTGTTTTGTTGGATGTATCAGTTATAATGAGCTGTATGTTGAGGCTCATGTCTGGGCCGGCCAGGAAGGCAGGAACACGTTCTTATGTAATACTGCATGTTCTGTCCTCTGACCGTATCACCCTTTCATTTACTCATACCACACACACACACAGGCACACACACACACACACACACACACATGTATGCACACACAGATACACAAGTCACACAGCAGTAGCAGCCCACAAAACAATAGGCCCTTTTCCTCTGCAGGATTCCTATAGAACAATCCCAGAGCAGCAGACGCAGGACCCCCGCCAGACACACACACACACACACACACATAGTCCAGATGCCCCATTGTGTTACACAATGCTGCTCTTTAAAAGACTAGGCCGCATTTAGCCCCAGTCTCAGACAGAGGCCTAGAGCACGGTTTCCTGATCACAGACGTGCCTACTGCGGAGTGGAGCTAGAGGCGAGGGATTTCCAGAGCACAGGGTGAGAGGACATCTCTCTGGTAGTCTAACACAAAACTCCAGCAGGTGAAGTGTGTACAGGCAAATCAGCAATCAAATCGATCGACTGAAAATGAAACCACTACAGAGAAGAGAGGGGGAACATAACATGATATATATAGTCTGTATAAATATAAAGAAATAAGCTACAAATCGGAAGCTGAGTTTCAGGACAGAGTGTGTGTGAAGTTGGGACAACATCAATTTATGGATTCCATGTCAACTGCTGTCCCTCTGCCACCAGGGGGCATGAGTTTGTCTAGTTAAGCGTATCCAGCCAGCTTTTGTCGTCAAAAACGTCTCTCAAAAGACTCCCACCCAATACATTTCTTTTTCTGATATAGCTTTTGTTTCTTTTTATTCTATTTTATTATACTGGATCAGAAGGGTACACACAATGTGGGGTGGTGAGTGGGCCCCTAGATATCAGGATTGTTAATAATAAAAATAATAATACTGATCATGACAATAATGACAATAATACAAGCATTATGATTGTGTGCTTGTTTTCATGTATAGATGATAGCTTTTTTTTCTATTTTAATTAGTTTTGATTTATTTACATTTTGAAAATCCACAGTAACGTAAGTTGATCACTAAATCCCTTCTCTTGATCCAGTTAGAGTCCAGGATAAAAGTAGAAGAAGAGGTGTAAGCTAGTTTTTTGCCTACAATTTTTCTAAACACAACAAACAAATAACGCAATAATGTTACACAGAGCATTTGATTACTGAATCTTCATCGCGTGACCATGAGTGACAGTCGGTTACTGTGCTACACACACATTTGACTGATCACCATTCATCTCATTTGGGAAAAGTTTCTTCAGAAAGAGAAAGCAGAGCGTGCCTCTGCAGTCTGATGTGTCGTTTATAGTCTCAGCCAGGGGCGTAGCAAATGGGGGTGGGAGTTTTTTACTAAAATGTGATTCCACCCCCCACACTTTTGTCAGATTATATTGTATTAAATTGATTAAGTTGTATTTATAACTTGGCATCCCTATCTCTGACCCCCTTCACCCCCCCACCCCCCAACACGCTTTTGGAAAGCTTGATTCGCCCCTGGTGTCAGCTTTCGTCGTATGAATTTTGACGTTCAGTTTTATGCATATGATCCTAATAAAGGAAAGTGACATGCTAATTATGGACATGCAGTTGAATATTTCAGCAAAAATACACTATACTGAAACCTCAAGAAATGTTTACGATATGCTATAAATTAATTTTTACGATATCTTTTTTTACGAGTGATGTGACCTATAAATAATGCTGTAAAATGTTTAGGCTGTATCATGATAAAAAAATCTCCTTTAAAGCACTTCAAAAATACTCAATTTAACACTTTGATGCACAAAATCACACTAATGATTCTAGCTAATCCTGTAGACCTATGCTGCATGATCATATTGCTATTTATACCCATTAGTGGTTTATACTGAAACGATTTTAAACGTGTATGCTGAAAGGGGGACATCCTCCAGATACTATAATGTCTTACCTATTTACATTAAACACATCCACAGAGGAGAGTGCTCTAAATTTTCCTATTCATGTCTGTGCGAGGGAGAGAGCCATAGGAGAGAGCAAGAGAAGCAAAACTCTAAAGCGACATTCTTACAAAGAAGTTGTAATCCATCAAGTATACTCAGATGAGTAAAATATTATCACAAGGAAACATTAGAAGTACTTAAAACAAACGCAACTGTTTTTTTATTATTTTTTTTATCTGAGGGCGGGCCCAAACCTTTTGCCTGTAGTTTATCTTGCCTGTAGTGTCTGAAGCCAAAAAGTTTAATCATACTATCAGCTGAAAATACAAAGATTTGTATTCACACACTACATTGCTCTAAACTTACTGTCAGTGTAATGTTACGTGCAGTGACTGACGATATACAGGATATTTAGAAAAGCATACAGGTATGTAATTTATCACAATAGCAGAAACGATGATGAGGTTTCCCAGCCCAGCTTCTGAGCCCCTGCCAGTTCCTCATACTTTGATCTTTTGCTTTCAGGCCTCTTGAGTAATCAAACAGCTCTCTGTTTATTTCTTGTTGTATTTATGCACAAATGTGGAGCAACACAGTGGAATTTTGTGCCATTCAGTCAATCGGAGCTGTTAACTCATCAGTCATGGGAAATGTTATGACTCCGGTTTAAACTGTGGGGAAGGTGAAGATCCACATGAAGCCAAGTGTCTAGAACTCTTCCAGGGATCCAGTACCCCTGAGCAAATCCCACTGAAACGAACATACACTGATGCTAATGACTCCCTTCAGGTCCAGCATTACCACTTGAACTGCCACAGTCCTGCGAAAGACAGGCGCATGACAGAAGAACAGGAATGTTACGGATATGCTGCACTCAGGTGTAACGATCCTGTTTACGGTGTGATTGCTGCGTGACGTACTGCGTACAGGTGTGTGTTTGTTTGTGTTGTGGTGCTGGTGCTAGGTTACCTGCTGCAGTAGTCTTTCCCTCTCCTTCTCCAGCATGTATGTGACATCATCACCCTCCGCTGTATCTTGGGCATGGCGACGTTTCTCCTCCTCCAGATCAGCAATGACCTGAACACACACACACACACACACACACACACACACACACACACACACACACACACACACACACACACACACA
>JBBKCR010000016.1:9944390-9956116 GCA_037577295.1 Ladigesia roloffi
TTCTGGTATAGCTCCAGTGAGAGAGAGAGAGAGAGAGAGAGAGAGAGAGAGAGAGAAAGAGAGAAAGAGAGAGAGAGTGATGTAAAAAGAGGATCACTCTACAGTAAAGTTATTTATTGACTCCGCTGTGCTCTCTTGCCTCAGAGAAGCTTAGCACAGGTTTAAGCCTGCAGCTTCGTTTGGCTCTCTCTCTTCCAAAACACCATTGATCCCTCTGCCCTTAAATATGTCCTACTTTAAGACTGAGCTCCACTTGGGCTGCTGTGGCTGATGGATAATGCTAAGCCTCAACTACTACTTTATCATCTTTTCTATAGATTGGAACATCTACCAAGGTTCTTGTGGAAAAAAAAAGGAGGATTGATTCTGGCAACAAAAGCCATTTTATCTCATGAACTCCCGGCAATTCAGAATCAGGCAATATCTGGAACTGTCTTGTGAATCGTGTTTGCGAAAATTATTTCTGCAGTTTAGGAGCCTGGTCTCGATATACGATCTATTCAAATATGGGCTGTGATCATGCTTTAGGCATGCTAAGAAAATGCTTACATTTTTCGAGATAGGACAATGCTTCACTGCCCTGTATTTGAGTGTGCACTGTGTAACATAACCAATATCATCAGTGACTGAGGGACAGTAGGAGAGAAATAATGAATTGATTCCTTATCATTTTTGTATGCAAAGTGGTTGGAACAGCTTGAAAGACCGTGAGGCGGAGAAAGTCCCTGACCCTAACCCCTAATCCTAACCCTGACCCTAACCTTAACCCTAACCCTAACTTTAACCTTAACACTAACCCGAATCTTAAAGTTACCTCTAATCCTACCAGTCCTAAAGCATGACTGCAGCACATTTTAAAAATGATTTTATGTTGTGATGGCTGCACTAAAAGTCGTGAGATCGGGTTGAGTTTAGATTGGGTGAAGCCTGGATGGAGTATTCATCAAGTAGAACATGCATCACATAGTGGGTTTGTAATTCACTCATTATTGCAGAACCTCTTAATGTTCCTTGAATTTATTTGATGGTTTAGTTTTTTTAATTTTGTTCCCTTCAGCTAGGCATTTTCTTTGGCATCTGTGTAAATGACGCTTCATCTTCATTCTCAGATATTTTCGTCTTGTTTTGCAACTGTACCATGATAATACCACAAACACACTTCATCACTCTAGAAATGTACCTGCTCACTTCACACATCGGCACCATCAGACACTATGTGTGCTAAGGGGCTTGAAGGGTGATGTCTGTTTAATGTCCAGTCTGAATGATTTAGACATTTGAAGTACAGCTTCTACAGGAAATCTATACATTCTGTATTTCAGCACTGGACTGAAAGAGGTTTCAGGCTTGTACCTAGAAAATTTTAGACAAAGGTTCTTCCTGTGTTGTCTAGTAATGATCCAGTGGTACATCCTTAAAAATAATGGACTCTTGTACTTTGGTAAATGTTACAGTTACATATAAATCAATGACCACTCAAAGAAACATCTGAATGTTTAAATAATTCACTGCATGGTTAAATAATTCTGCTTTATGATGGAGAGCCTATCACATAAGTGGATATTTTCAATAAGAAAATAAATATTTTTCTAAAGAACCTTAAAAATAACCCTTTTTGCTGAGGGTGTACAGAAACTTGGTTCTAAAGCATTTTAGTGCCTATACAGTCCTTGGTCTGATGATTTTTATATGTGATAGACCAGGGGTCACCAACTTGCCTGCATTTGCATTTATATCTATTTGAAAATGCATTTTGTTTAGGTAAACTGGGCAGGAGCTAGGCAGGTACATACCGAACCATTTTACTAATAAACCCCTAAAGGATCGTTTTTTGAAGAACTGGATACTGTCTGAGATATATTACATATATGACACATATGAAGTGTCTGAAGACAGATATATGTGTGTTTAAACAGTTTTTGTTACAGTTTTCATATCCCTTCACTTCATGCATGGCCCCACCAATCGATCGAATTCTAAGAAATGAAGCACTACTTTGCAACTAATTGCTGGGCTTAAATAATGTCCAGAGGAGAAACTAGCCCAAATTCAAAAGCATGAAATCTCACAGTATTATGCATTTTGTGTGAGTATTTTATCCCAACATGCCTTGAATCACGTCCTTATCAGGTTCACATTTGCCTGGTGTTGGCTAAATTAGATTACTTCTCACATCTCATTACATCTCCTCACAACCTCTTGAGAAACAACACAAGGGAGGCTTGCTTTAGCTGAATCATAAATACAGATCTGGGGAGCACGTCTGCCAGGGCTGTCGGAAACCAAAGCCTCTGACCTACAACTTCCTGTCCATAGACGGTGCTGGACTCTCTAATCGCTTCTGGCTGGCAACACCTTGCATTACAAAAAGCATATCACAGTTGCTGTACAGAGGTGAAAGAAATCAATACCGGGCAAATCGAAGCTTGAATCTATATTTCATAATGTTTAGTTACAATGAGTGCAAGCCAATATGAAGCAGCATAATAACAACATGCTTCCCGCACCAGTGTAGACAGGAATGCTGATTTTAAAAAAAAGCTTCTTATTTTAAGCAACTGTCCCAGGTGCTTCTTTTTGAAGAGGAGTTTGATTGGCATTTTGGCTTAAATGATGGCCGTGCTGGGGTGGATTTAATCCCAGTAAGACACCGCAGAGGAATGGTAAGCTTCTCAGTATTAGAGCTATTGGCAGAATTGTGCTGTACATGATTAAAATAATAAGAAGCTACCGTTTTAATGAAAATAATGACATAACAAACCTAACCTATAACGGACACCGCAGTTACATTTAACATCTGCAGTGTCGTTTGTAAAGGGTTAGGTGTTCACGTGCCTGCAGCTCATCAAACTTCTACTGACATCAGAATGTGAGAGCTGTAAAGTCATGGAATGATATGTTGCAGAAACATGGTTGGACATGGAAAGTTCATGGATTTAACATTTTGGTTCCCTTGAAGTAAAACATACTGTTTGACAGTCATTGATCTAGTTATGTGAGAAGTTCCTGAGGTAAAGATCCTGGATGTCCACAATCTGGGCCTCTCTAGGGAAGTTTACACTCATGCTAAAGAGACAGTTATGGTCTGTTACCACTTTTACTCTTCGACACTTAGGATACAGCCATGGAAATTCCACCAGATTGTATTTTACCTAAGGCAAAGATAATTAACTCTCTTTAAATACAGGCCTAATTATGTAAGAATGGGGTTCTACAGTCATGCATCATTAACAAACACCTGGTGGAATCATTACTTTACTGTGCATAGAAAACACTAAGAACTACGAGTGTTGGGTCAAATTGAGTTGTGCATTCTTCATCACACTTCAGTAGATATTGAAAGAACATACTTCAAATATTAGAACATTTTATGTATTTGTAAATGACAGACAGAATTCCACTAAATAAAAAGTGCTATGAGGTTCAAAGAAAGCTTATTATGTTTTGTTATCATGGGCACATGAACCATTACAGCACACATGTGAGAGAAAAAAAATAATGACCATGAGAACTTGCAAGCATGCTCTGCATCCAATTAATCTGAATCACAAAATTACAACCACCAACTGGACAGCACTCTAAATTAATATGTTACCTCTGATCTAATAATAGAATTTTGGCTTTGCATATTTTATGTGTTTTATTCAGATATTTCTCAAACCTGGTCCCGTGACTCATTAAAGCAATGGATTATCATGTCACAATATACCTTTAGAAACCGAGCCCATTTCCTCTCAGAATTAAGCCTCATGAATTATTCAGGCCTGATCCACATATTAGGATTTGATCAAGTTTAATTATCTATCACGAGAGAAAATACGAAACCTGGGGGAAATATTAGTCCAAAGCGTTGGCAGAGAAAGCAGGCCTTTAGGAAAATCTGTAGTTAGACTCAATAAAGAGAGAAACGCAGCGAAACTGCACATGTCTAGAGGAAAAGGGGGCCAAAGGGGGCTGAGTAACAGTTGGAAAGGAGGGAAGGAAGAATGAAACTCTAACATCATTAAGTGACAATCAGCTGTGCAGAAGCTTAGAAACAGTCAGTGATCCTCCCTCATTAAAAATCTGCCTGACCACACCACTGGAAAACACATCTCACACATACACAGACTTTACAGCCATAATGACAGATTGCTGAGAATATTTAAAAGTAGTCGTACTTCCCTTTTACCTAGTGCAAAATGTGTTGATTTATATCATGAACCCCATTTTATCCTCTTGATATATCTTATTAATCTAAAAAGCCAGATATTTCTAGTTGTTTTCGGATATCATCTGTTTCAAACAGTGCATTGCCAAGAATTGCTATGCGGACAGGGCATTGCATTTCATTTGTGCCCCATCAAGTTTCAAATGTGTCAACCTGCCAGAGCACCTGTGGTTTTCTCATTCAGCAGTGTGATACAGCACTAACGACAGATCATCTCTCCTTCTTCACCAGGCTTTCTCTCATTATAGAAACCATACAAACACAGCTGCATTCATTTAGTTTGCTCACTCTGAAGTCTACTAAGCTGCCCACTCTTGCAAATCAAGCATATATTCCAATGAATGTGTTTTCCAATATTTAAATGTGTGTTGGTCATGAGCTAACATAGACTATTTTCAAGACAATTTTTTTATTTATACAATTAAAAAATATTTGCTGCCTGTATCATTGAACATTTGGCTGCTTAGTGCTCGCCCTGTCATAAGGAGATTTAAATCTTGATTACTGATGATGCCCCAGTAAACTGCAGATAGTCCTTGTCAACACCCATGCTACATGCTAGTCATGCTAGTCAACACCCATGCTACATGTTACATGCTAGTCTTCACACACTACGTCAGGCTGGGCCAACTAAGTTGTGAGGAAAGATTGGGTAAATTAAAAAGTCCCACCTAAAACACATCGACAAAGACATTACGCTTAATTCTCCACAAGGCAGCTTAAAAAACAGTTGTAAAGCTAAACCTGTGGTAGCTGAGGGACTATGGCCAGGCTAAACTGAAACAGTGCCCATGAAAGCTGAGAGAGGGAGAAATCAGGCACCGTGGGTGTTGGAATAAAAATGTCTAATATGTATAAAAGTACACTGTTGTCTGTTTTTTACAGGTGGCCCTATGTTGCCACACTGGGTAGCGCTGTTGCATTTGAATCCTGGTCCTGGTTTTGTGCATGTGGAGTTAGCATGTTCTGCTTGTGGTGGGGACTCAGGTTTCTCCCACAGCCGAAACACATGCATGTCAGTTGAATTAGGGTTTCTAAATTGACTGTACGTGTGAGTGAATGGTGTGTGGTTGTGCCCAGTATAGGCTCCACGTACCTGCAGCCCTATTAAGGATTAAGCGATTGGAGAAAATGAACTATTGTTTTTTTACAAGAAAATGAATTCTTGTTTATTTACAAGGCTGGAAAATATGTTAAAAAGGTTGACTGGTCCCCTTTATCAGATGTCAAATTAAAAATAATGTTTTCTTGTGAAATTTCTACTCTAGGGACAGATTTAAAAAAAGCCTAGGTCTATGTCATCGAAGGCTGTCCTTTTTGTAGAGGCCCTCAATGAGAAGACCACAGGCTTCTTCTGCATCCTTTGAGAATTTTAGTCCAATACAATCTTTTATACAGAAACAGGTGTGAATAGGAAGACAATACGGCAATGTATGTTTTTAAACTTAGCTTTTAAATGTGTCACATCCATCAGTTCTTCCGGCTCACGTTGTTTGAGTGAGCGTGAGTGAGCACTGAAAGAAACTTTTGTGTACCAGTGTCCCCAAGGTCTCTGCTACCACATATGCAGCCATGACTTTTGTAAACTATGTACTGATTGCAAACTTGTTTTTGACTGGGTTTATGTATTGTATGGGTTGAAAGTTTTCTAGTTAACACATCTTGAAGATTTAGAGACAAATCACAATGTAAAGTCCTGTTATCATTCAATCTATTCTGATTGAAACATACTGTACATAACCAATGGACTGCTCCAATGTACTATTCACTGTAATCATAAACGGACTTGATCTTGGTCATGGCTGGTTCAAATGTTAAGAGAATAGTAGGTTCAAAGGGGTTTCAGACTTTGTAGGCTGAATTGTCATGAGCTGTCTAGAGAGCTGTCTGGAACCTATTGATCATCTAACCTTGTAAATACATCAGAGAGTGCAGGCCAGCCCCGTTACAGCTGCAGAAACACTGCCTTTACTGGAAATGTCACTTTTATAAATAGCCCTGGATGTATGAGCCACATGTGGACAGTTAAAACGATCCAGTGATGCCGCGGTGCCTATGCGCTAACATCATAAAGGATCCTCGCATGACCATGGCCAGGGAGAGGGAGACATGATCTAATATTAATGAAGCTGTTTTAAAATGGACGTCAGTGTGCAAAGAGGAAATGACAGGGCGTGTGATGAGTTACAGTCTCTGTGGTCACTGTTCTCAGCGCGGCTCGTATGCTAAACCTGCTCGCTGCCCAGCTCTCAAAAGGGTGCATTAAAAATGAACACCATCTCAAGCTCTCAAAATCATGGCTGATAGAGGTCAAGTCAAGACTTACCAGGTGAAAGATATGATGGATGGAGAAAAAAGGGAAGTGTGACAATGGCAGGATGGATGTATTTTCCTCTTTTCTTGTCAATGAGGCCAAATTACACATAGTTTTACTTGGTTATTTTGCCTGTCCACTTAAAACATTTGTGTTGGTTTATGTGTCATACATTCATAATTTCCTTTACATTTAACAGGCCTCTTGTCCCTTTAAGGCTGTCATATTAATGATCACCCAAATGCACCTCATTTAATAGCCCTCCAGGCTGAAACAATCCTTATAGCATGTCGGATGGACAAGCTAACCTTGGTATGGCTGAATAGGCAGATGTATAGCACTGTGCAAAAGTCTTAGACTGTATTGTACTGTATATAAAGGCTTTACTTTTTGTGACATCTCAAAAGCAAGGAATACAGAACAGGTTTTTTTTGCTGCTTCTTTTCAATGTAAAGACGAGGATGGGCTGTGGGGTGAGTGTTATTTAGCTTGATTAATTGCCATGACAAACCTTTTCTTTCAAAAGTCATCCATCCAACCAGCCAACCAATGAGCTTCAACCTAGCAACTATCTGCAATGCCATATTGGCCACATAGCATCACCCTAGCAACCACCTAGAACACCATAATAGTTACCTAGCGACACCACAGCAACCCCTAAAGTTACCATAGCAACTGGCTTGCTGCATCTTATCAATCACCTGCAGGACTGCAGTAACCTAGCAACAACCACAGTTACTACAAACATTTCTTTTGGTAATGCATTCTAGTTTCTGATGTTATTTTCTGAATAAACTGATACGATTCTCTATACACTTGTTAATACATAATACTTACTTATTGTAGAAATATCTTCAAAACTAAATCTTTGCATTGTTTACATCTCATTTTAAATTCTCAGGGCTATGGGAGGTCTTTTGTGTCTATTTCTGAATGTAGTCCTCCTAGAAGGGTGTGTTTCAATGCAGAAAGCTTGTAATGTTTGGCCCATGCTGATCGTGTGTGATAGTGGCAGCATCTGTGCACACAGCAGTTGTGCGCCTAACCACAAAGTACCATCCCTCAGCTCTCATTAGCTTTTATACTGGATAAAATGAAAGGATCTGTGTACTGGAATGACAGATTTCAAACGCTCCAATGCTTCGTTTCCGCTGACAGACGAGCCAATGAGACGTTGCCGGATGAAAACTGTGTCTTTTAAAATGCTGCAAATCCTTAATTTACCAAAACATGAGACAGGTGCAGACAACTTGCCATGACAGCTTCCATTCATTTAGGGCCTCTTTTAGTGAATGTGAACACATGCTAGGACATGAACACACTAAGCTCCTTTTTTTAAACCAGTGATTAGCTGTTTTACAGCTTGCATCCTCATATTACCCGGTATTATTCAGGACCCAGTAGTTATGCAGAGACTACATAATGGTTCCACATAATAGAGACATAAGGGGAGGCAGCTTGAACTAATACCTTTACAAACCATCAGTCCTCAAACTGGCCACACTGGTGCTTCCATTGGCCAAAGCTAACTGGTTGCAAAGCTTAGAGTTCAGTGATCTGTAACTAATCCCTGATTAGTTTCTGTAACACAGACCTATGTTACTGGATGTCCTTGTCCACTTGTATCTGCTTTGTCTATAGTCACTGGTGAAATTAAATGTATTTTATTTATTTTTTTGTTGTGTCATCTAATGAGGAATCAATTGAAACTATCAAAAATAGCGTATGGTTGAATCTTGGTCCTAATATTTCTAACTTCCATCAGTCTTCCAAGTGAAAAACCTTTTACTTTCTCGAGTAAAAATGCTTTCTTAGTGAAACTTGTTTGGTAAAACAATGACAGTAGTATGAGTTTTGTGTTGTAGTTAGGGGTGGAAATCACTGGGGTTTGCTGTGAATTTTTTTGGGGGAAAGGATGTAGGGTTCCAAATGCTTTGAAAATATTTGAAGAAACATCACTGAACTGGTTTATATAGTGAGAGGACCAGTTAAAATGCAGCACCATCTAAAAAAATAAGATAATGGAACTTTTAATGAAAATGCCTTAACGAAAGCTATGTTTTCTCTTATATGCCATTTGGTCTATTTCACTAGAAGGTCCAAAACATCCACTGACCATCCACTAGCCACATTGCGTTTTCATATATTTAGCTATCTTGTATGCAGTGAATGGCTATCAATTATGGGCTAGTGGGCTATGCATCAGTCATTAATTGGGAATTAGTAGTAGTGCTTGCTTTTGTGGACATTTTAGAATGAGCTAAGTTACTGAACACAAGTAAAAAAATCAAATAGATGAATACATTAGTCCTAAAAATGATGTCAGTATGATTTGGGAAAATCTGAATGTGAGCCATTATTTTAATTATATGGTGGAGTTCCTCAGTTGGAAAGGACTGTAAGCTGGATTTTAATACACATGTTTTGGAAACAAATACAGGGGGTACTCAAGTTTATGACTGAGAGCTGTTCGTAGGACAGTGATTTAACCTGGTTTAAATCAATATCCTGTCCCAACACAAAAAGGACATAAATATGATATACTTGTACACTGAACAGTAGTAACTCGGGACCTGTTAAATAATGAGTGTAAAAAAATAATTCAGATGCCATGATAAAGGGAAAAAAAATTGCCAAAAAAGCAACACTTGCCTTGAGATAAGCGCACTCCTTCATTCATTCACTGCATTACTGTGTATATCTTCTGCAGTCCGCCATTAAATGTGTTTGCCAACGTAAGCATCGTAGACATTGCATGTTAAGACCCTCATAACTTAAGGCCCCCCTGTAGTTGCTGTTTTCACAATGAAAAGAATTGATAGTTCACAATGTCATTTCAGTCCTGGAACTCCTGTTCCAGTGAGAATTGGCCCATTTCCGCCCTTCTGCTTGTGGTCCATATTTACATCTCACCCCTGAATTCCCACCCTAACAATGCAGGCCATTAACATTCATTTAATGGCAGAAGTTCATCTATCTGATAATTGCTGTTTTGCCGTTTAATTCTGGTGACACTGAGTCAAAGCAATTATCTGAGTTATTTTTGAAAGCTCTCAGAGTGTTGTGGATGTGTGTGCCAGAGCGTGGGTGTGCTTGGATGGATCTGCTTGATGAATCCCTAATAAGCCAGGCACGCTTGGATGGATGGAGCTGTTAGAAGCTTCCGATTCCTTATCAGACAAACTCATTTGGAAGAAAATATGGCTGCCACAAGACTGCCCTTGGAACAGGGTCTGTGGATGTGCAAAGGATGTCAAGAGAAATACACTTAGGTCATTGATCAGCTGCCAAAATGAATTCAGGTGAAGGATGAGGCTCTGATGGTGGATCACAGTGAGGTTATTTTAATGTTAGGAGTGTTCAAATTTTACTGTGTCATAACTTGCTAAAATCAGAAATGACAATATATACACACATTGATCTGTGCCACAGTAACCAATTCCACCAAGCTGAGATTCAACACTGGAGATGTAATGGTTGATAAAAAGTCAAATATATTCTAAATATTTGACTGTTTTGCTAATTATTAAGGCAACATCATGCCTTGATTGGGCTAAGAAATCTCCTACAATGCTACAAACACTTTTTTAGTAACATGTTGCTTAGTGGGGTGGTGAGTCCATATGGGTAGGAGGATACGTGCCTCTGGGTTACAATCCTACCCTCAGCATAAGACCTATGGGTCCATAAGCAAGACTCGTGTCCCCAGGTTGCTCCAGGGAGACTGTCCCCTTTCCAAGCACCAGCCTATGGATCATGGAAAAATGGTAAAGAGTGTATCACTTTTAACACTCTCCCTAGTAGCTGACACAAGGTGCCACATGTAGATGATAGACAACAGTACAAAGTGTTCTTCCGTGCAGCTGCAACATCTCTCACAATGCTTCTGAAATGAATGTTTTGTAAGACTGTAGCTAATCATGCAAGCTGCATGTAGGAGAACTTATTAAGAGTAAGACCCATGAAATATATGGGCTTAATAGCTTCTGTGAAAGAGTGGAACTGCCACTAAGAGCTGGATACAAGCAAAACTAAAGTTATTTTGCTAAAAAATACTTTTTTCCCAATCCATCTTTGAATACTGAGACTCTGTTCAGCCACTAAGACCTCTGCTCTTGTTAAAAGCACAAGTTCTTCCCTTTTTTTTTTACTAAAACATTTAATGTAGCATTTAAACGCTGTCACATTTCCTACTTACAGTTACTGTATGGAAAATAAGCTTTAGAAATGGCCAGTTTTGATCTGTGGCCAATTAAATCTATACATATTTATATTATGCACTCAGAACAGAAGTCATTTAACTGTTTTTCAAAGTCAAAGACGACATAAACTCTGTCATCACAGCTATGCACATGTATACAGCGAGACATGAAACATGAATACATGGCTCCAGGTTATTACAGAGTGCAAAAAGAAACCTAGAATGTACATTTATCAATTAACTCTGAACTCTAAACTAGAAGCAAAATCGTGCAGTTGAGTACAAAGTGTAATTTTTGCCAAAGATCTGCAAATATTGCATCAACAGTCAAGAGGAAAGCAAACAGTCTACTGGAATGTAATTGTGTGCTTTATATGTGCAAATGATCCACAGGGTTATTTGGTACATTACTCTGTTATGTTAAGTGGACCACATGCACATTTCAGTTTTAAGAAATTGAGAAATTTCACATAAAACTGGCTGCTGCCAAATGTCAGTAAATTATACAAAATATCTAAGCAGCTGCACCTCCAGGAGTTCGACCTAAAAAGTCTATGTGTGGGAGAAAACATATGCGCTTTTAATATACATGGTGCATAAATCACATGTTTGCACTGTGCAGTAATTTTGTATATTACATGCCAGAAGCATATGTCTCATTTGCACCTCAATGTGGCATCTGACCAAAAACACCCTAACCTCATAATAACATGATGGATTTGAGGAGACAAGCCCAAATAAATAGAAGACTACACAAACATTTGGTCATTTCTTTTTATTGCACCTTTAATAAGGGCATACATTTTACTCTTGTACAAACAACAGGTGTTGCCATCTTTCACATTTTGCGAATCAAATTTTTTCCAGAATTATCTGTATATCAGTCTGATCTTGATGGTTTTAGCCATTTCATTTTTATTAAATGAAATTATACTCCAAATATATATGCTTCATATTTTTGGGTATGGGTTTATGGATCCGGTTTATATATATATTACATG
>JBBKCR010000016.1:9965143-9977707 GCA_037577295.1 Ladigesia roloffi
ATGGGCACTTAATTCAAATTAAGGTGTTTGGTGCATAAATTAAGGTAGAATTAAGAATATTTTAAGTACATTGTGTTAATAGTGGTAGGCTGGGCCTGTGCAAAGTCCCTTAGTGCCAGTAAGAAATGTTATGGATAGAAAACAAGCTTCTAACTTTATGGAAACATTATGTCTTTTGCAACTTTCAGAATGACTGTGTCCCTGTATATGAAGTAAGGCCGTAAAAACATGGTTTGACTAGTGTATTGCTCCTGTGGGCTGCACACACTCTGACTTCAATCTCATTGGGCTTCTTTGGGATAAATTTGTGCGAGACCTCTTTTTCCATCATCAGTGCCTGACCTCCAGAATGCTTATTTGACTGAAAAGACCGAAATAAACAAACTTCGAAATCTTGTGGAAACATATGGTGAAACCTATTTTTATGGTATAATGGATCATATATGGGTACAGGCCCTTAGATGATCTATTAGATCATCATCAGAATGCCTGTTTGTGACCTGTCCCCAAATCTCGCAGATGTTCATGTGCTGTCCTCAATCATGTTTGTCTTGGTGACAGGGAGGGGAATAGCCTATCCGTGCACAGGGAAGCACAGCTAATCTCAGAATAATGACTGACCATGGGCCAGACCAAGGGTCCATTTTTCTTCCCTGTCTTTCTCGCAATCTTCTATCTCTTTCTCTCTCGCTCTCTTTTTAACTCCCGCTTTCCCTCTGTCTCTCCCCTTTTGTCCCCACAGGCTAGAATAAGAAATGGAGGGAGCAGCCTGCGCCTGATGTATCACTTCAGACTGTGTCTCCATCCTGGCAGCCCAGCTATGTTGATCTGTTTGGCTTATTTCCCCAGGAAAAGACTATTACCATTTCCCGCTTATTCGCTGAGGTATTGGAGGATTTATTTATTTATTTATTCCCCCATCTGACCAGACACTACGAGAAGGTGAGGGAACCGCTTTATTTGTTCCCGCCTAATGAATGGTAAACATTCTTGATCAAAACTGACATTACACACATTGAGGGGGGAAAAGAAGGGAAGATCCATTCTGATTGCAATTCATTCATAACAACAACAAAAAAACGCTTTCTCTCTCTGCCCATCTCTCTAACACTCCACCTCTCCCTTCTTCAGGGATGTCAATTGTTATTTATTAGCTATTTTTATTAACAAGAAGCTCAAACAGGCATGCATATGGTTTTCCTTCACTTTGCACTATTGCCGGAAATATTCAAGCAGCAAGTTAGATATGATTAACCATGAATTTTTGGGGGGCTAAAAAAGCTAAAAGGTTTTCCAGATATTTTGAACTGAATGGTGAACAATGACAGGCAGACATTCAGAGTGGTTTTAATGCAAAATGTTCCCTTAAAAAAAATCACATTTAGAATTGCTCACAGTGGTGATGATATACTCCTATAGGAACCACACGTCCAATGTTAAAATAAATATGCTGCTTGATACATGAGAAAAGGCAGATGTTGGACACACTTTAAAAACATCAACCTATGAAGAAACTGGTTTGGGCAATAAACCAGATAATCTGGTTGGAATTAGTTTTAGTATCCATTTTGTCATAGTTTTTACTCTAGTAGGCCACAAATAATATAGAAATAATATAGAAACAGTCAATAAGATCGGCCTGTTTAACTAAATGGCTGAGATAATGATGCAGCAGTAACCCACCTGGAAAGTGAAATGTATAAATTGTGTTTTGTTCATTGGAAAAGGATAATATATGAGCTAGCCAAAGGATCAGGCAGTCTCATGCACTTTGCATTTACCCAACTCAATGGTCCTGCTTCTGCTTGATTTCTCACTGCCTGGAGCACTGCCACTCTTTGCCAGCCATTGTGGACTGAGGGCCTGGCCACAACAAGCCATGATACTCTGCAGCAACTTGGATAATACTGAAGGAACATTCTGTGGTGCAAATTCCCCTTTCTACCTTGGATTCAATTATTTATTTAAATAAAGGGCAAAGGTTCAACTCATCTGGTAAGAGAAGAATTTTTATTTTCACAGGCCTGGGGGGGTCCCCTGTCTGTTTCTACAGAAGTGTCCAAGACCCCCAAGGCTAGAAACGCTAACATTATGTTAATATATTCGTCTCACTGGCTAAGATTTTTGCAAAACTTTCTGGGGACTGGTGTAACCAGTGACTTCCTCACCTTGACATTCCTCTGTTACCCAGCCAGCGCTCACATTTTATTTCCAGGCAGATAGAGAAAGGTCAAAATATCCCTTTAAGCTAAAATAAAGTGATGCCAGGCAACTGCACCACTCCCCATGGAGTTTACTTTCTTCAAAGATGCTGAGATCAAAAGGTATATATGCATATTAATGAATCTCCGTTAATATAACAAGATGCTTTTGAACCTTTGCATGCCTCAATAAGTTATCGCACAGCAATGAAAGGCCTTCAAGGTCTTTAAGGTCATTTGGAAAATGCTAGCTGGTAAATTTACAGCCAACATTTGTTGTTGGTGGCCTAGTGGGTAGGACATTCGCCTCTGGACCAAGGGGTCATATGTTCAAATCCTATTTCAGCAACCCACCTCTGGGTTCCTGAGCAGGACACTTAACCACAAGGCTGCCCCCTGTAGTTAGGGAATGGACGTTGCTTTGGGTCTGAAAAAGGCCATAAATGTAAACATATGTGTAATTTGTTTATCTGTAACCATTTAGTCCTTTCTTGGGGCACAGGTACTTGGAGATTATCCCAGGGCCATCGGGCACAAGGCAGTCTGCCACAGGGCACACACATGCACACACACCATTTGCCTACTTAAATAAAGCACTTAAAGTAGCTCTGAGGTTAGAGCACTGATGTGTTTCCGAGTTTAGTGCATTTTAACACTACATATGATGAGACTAAATATTTAATACAGTCATTTGTTAGAATTGCATTTATTGTGGGCATAATGAATGCATTTTTAGGGAAGCCTGAACGAATCAAAGGAAGTGTTGTTATACTTCTGCCTATGATAATATTTACTGCTTTGATAGCAATGTGTGTCTGTCCTTTCCACTTTCCAGCCAAAAACTGGAATTGAGCAGCTAGGTATTGTTTCTGCTTGGCTACAAAGATTTTTTTATTCTGCTCCTAGTGACTTTGAGGGCCCCTAGTGAAAGCCTCTACTCCAATGAGTGTGTATCTATGTTCCTCAGTCCAGATACCTTCAAAAAACAGACTCACGTTGTTCAAAACTCACTCACAAGCTAAAAAAATAATTTCGACAATGACAATTCACCAGTTACAGATAATAATAGTGACATAAGAAGTAATTAAATGGCATAATGTGATGATTGACGTTTTGCAACCTAGCTAGTTTCAATTGGTTAAGAGGAAACAGTCTAATTTGCATTGCATTTTAACCCAAAAAGACCACAGAATCAGCATCATTAGGTAGGTCAGTTGTGGTCTCTATTTAGTTTTCTATGGAAATCAAGCTACATTTTGTTATATTTCTATACCAGACCCATAAAATCCAACCATTTAAACCAACTATTCAACAGAGACTGGCTTTTCCTGAAAGCTGGTTTATTGCCTGAGACTGGCTTTTTCTGACAGCTGGCTTATTGCCTCTCAGAGTCTGTCTGGAGGAGACTTGCTTTAATAGATGCTGTCTGGGTGAAGCTGTCTAGTCTGGTTGAAGTTCGAGTGTGCTATGCTGGGTAAAGTTTGACCCATTTTATAGTGTGCAAGTAAATGCCTTTTTGAGTGAAGTTGAGTATGGTACAAGTTGTAGTTCTATGTGTGTGTGTGTGTGTGTGTGTGTGTGTGTGTGGGTGGGTCCCTGATGTGGAAAAGCACCTGCTTTAGTGACTGTGTGAGTGAGACTGGGTCCATGGAAGTCCAACGGTGCTGCCACCTCCCACTGCTTACCTGCCCAGTTGAGGTCATCCTTTATTCATCAAAGAAATGATGGCTAGCACACAGAGAGGAAAGGCAAAAGAAGGAGGAGAGAGAGGTTGAAACGGGTTCGACTGCTTTTGGCCTAGATTTGTATTCTTCAAATGAGTTCTCTGTAGACTGCCTGGCCGTGTGGGGGGCGATTGTTCATTCAGTCCAGCCCTGCTGAGAGCCAGATCCTGCTCTCTGATGTAGTATTCATGACGCCGCCAGCAAACAGAATGAAGCTGGCCTCTCTGGAACTGTAGCTGCTTATCGATTTGAATACTGCTTCAGGTATTTGCCAAATTATGGGTAATTTTGAGATATGATGAAACATTAGGTATGTCAGGCTGCCAGGACTTTGCCCGCAATATCAATACCAAATATTGTTTACCAATACCTACACAGTACTCTAGATCACTACATTTATAGAATAAAATATATGTTTAAAAACCAAATTAGGATATAATTTGAGTATGGCTCTAAAGGAAAGACTGCCAGTGAGAGGATTTAAATTCTGTGTTTTCTGTTTTTACACAAATTCATGGCATTGGTCAGTCTTTTTTTTTTACTCTTCATGCCATACTGTGTATGGTTGTGTATGTGACCAATGACAAGTGTTTTGAAGAGGTACAATTTTGAGGCATACGTTATGAATTTCTTTCTAAAGACAAGATTTATTAATATGAACCCTTAAAATATGATTAATTCACATTTCCTACACAAAGGTCATCTCTGAAGTGTGTTCTCTTTGTAACGACTGTGCACTAAGTGTCCATGACTATAACATTTTATCGTCAGTTTGCTCAGTGAATTCATTATCTTATTACAGTTGTCCTTTGCAATAAAGATTAAAAAGCATATGCTATCATGGAAGTGTTTCAGGATCATTTTGAAACTTTGAATTAAATAAAATTAATACAAAAAATGGTACCCTATGCAAAGTGCATGATTTCTGCTACAGGCAGAATACAACAACATTAGTCTACTGAAATGAAGCACTGAAAATATCGGAGTGCTCCCAGTGTTAGTACTAAAAAAGAAACTACATCTGAACACCATATGCAGTGGTAGCCTCTTAATATTTAATACGGTCATTTCGACGAGATGTATTTCTTGTCGGGTTTATGAATGCGTGTTTAGAGAATGTGCCCAAGAACATTACCAAGGGAAGCGTATTCGCACTTCTGCCCCTGATCGTATCCACTGTAATGTCTGTTTATTTAATTGCACTGTGTGTCAGTCCTTCAGACTCACCAGGCAAAACTGTCACAGAGCAGTGATAATGGTCTGAGCTCTCATAAATGACCTGTTCTTTGGACTCATAACTGTCTCCGATAAAATGGGTCGAATCGTTCATCCTTGCTCTCTAGAATGTTTCATTCCTCTCCATGTATTTTTAATGAGGTTATAATAAAGTTTATTTAAGCCCCGACATCTCTGCTATTCTATATGCCTTGACTATGGGCGGCAGAGTTGGTGCTCGACTACTAACCCTCCCTGTGACCAATCAAAATCTACTGTAATTAATTAGTGATGGGACAAGGCATTTTAACAAAACAAGTGCCACTTTCAGCTTGTATTACTAAACGGGCAGATTGTACTTTTTTCCCCTCACAGGAGTCCATTTCGCATCTCATCTTCTCCTGAATAAAATGGATTTATGCAGGCAGAACGTTATCTGTCACACTGTTGGTTTAAAACCAAATTCCTTTTTGTTCGATGGGGCATTTCGCTTAGTATCCATTGACACTTCAAGGGCTAACAAGGTTCAGATATAGCGTAGAGTAGTGATTTCCAAACACACTTGGTTTAACTTACCTGATAATTGCCAGGTTAAGTAACTGGAACTGCCATACGCTCTCGGACACTGGGCCCCCAGACCGAAGCTGGACACCTGTCATAGAACATCTTAATTGTAATCATTTCTACCCACCCCCAGAGGTGGTACAGCTCAGATGTGCATGGGATAGATTGTAAAGGCCAGTATTGTCCACTTATAGAATACCCAGACCTGCGGTAGAAAGATCTGGTTCCCTTTCTTGTAAGGCTTTGAGAATTGTTGTATTATTTGATCTAACAACTGATAATTATATACAATGTTTTTTTACTCCTGATTTCACATGTAATTCCAAGCAATTTTTGTTGTAACTAAAACTATTAGCAATTTTTGTTGTAACTTTTATTTTGAAATTACTGACTAACTGATAGAACCTCAGCACATGACCCATCTGGTTCAGATATTCAGATTTTTGTAGCTGAGGACTTTCAGGCCCAGAACTTTTTATTACTCTTCTGTTATCTATGCTGCAGGCAGCCTGCCATGTGAAATAAGCACACAGGGTGAGTACTAACGTCAACATGGCTAATGCCACAGGGAAATGGACAGATGACATGTGTTAGCGTAGAGGCTAAATTGCACTCTGTTTCTCATATTGAATTTTTTAAAAAGTAATTAGCGTGGAGGCTAATGTAATGAATTGTTAATTGATATCATTATCAAAAGCTGACGCTTTGATGGATGATCAGCGAGCGGGGCTGAGCAAAGCACAATCAAATGAAGCCTAGCCCACTATTTCATGCAGCCCCAGAAATCATCTGTTCTCAGTGGAATAAAACACTATTCTAATAGGTTGGCACAATCGAGAGGAAAAGAAAACTTACATCCATTGGTCTGTTCTTCATGAAATGTTGAAATAGTGTAAACAGCAGCTGGCATTTTAAATATATAATGTATATAATATATGTTCATAAATATATGATGATATAAATCTATGTTGTTGCCTCGTTACACAGTTTTTTTAACAATGATGATGCACATAGACCACTTAGGTTGAATCTAGGTACTGGATCAGGCTCAATACTCCAGTGAGACCATTCCAGTAGCGGCACTGTTGTGTATGTGTTGTGTTTGTGAGTACTGTGCTGTTTCCACTTACTGTCCACTTCATAAGACACTTTGCTTGTTGGTCCTTCTTGTAAATACAAAGCTTCTCTTTTGCTACACAGGTTGTGTCTCTCATCCTTTTAGTGTCTGACCACTGGTCACTAAATATTTTTCAAGGTGACCTGTTCACACTCCAGCAGTGACACTGATGTAATCTTTTTTCTAGAGGTTCTCTGATCATTGATGAAATGGGCAAATGGGGTGATAATGCAGAAAAGCAGATCCAACACAGACTGTGATTGTGAACCTTAAAGTGCATCTAAATGTTATCTGAAATGGACAAGTGTGAGTAATATATCAGTATGAGCATCCAACTGGTTTGTAGTGTGAAGATTGTCTGTCTGTGTTGCACATTCAAGCAGATTTCACATGATTTCAATGTGAAAGTCATTTTCAGCTTTAGTGAGAGCCTTGCACGCCCCCTCTACAGCAAATCAATGCTTACCAACAAGGTTGCCTAGCACCAGTTGCTAAGTTACCACTTGACCCCTGATGTTCCACTACAGGCAGCGATATTAATGTTATGTCAGTTTCTAAATATAGAAAACGTTCTGCTTTACTCCTGCTCTCTCCTGGAGCGTCTGCATCTGCCAGGCCAGGAATAGAAACCTCATGTCTTCCAGTAGAAAATAACATGCATGTTTGTGGGTTGGCCATTTTCAGCCGTAGAATAAACACACCACATACTGCACACATGCATGCTGCAGTTTCTAGCAAGACCCTGTTGCTGTTCATTAACATTCAGACCAGAAGCCTTTTCGACTCAGGGCTTTTAAAATCAATCAAGCATGCACAATGTACATTATGGTGCTGCTGTACATTCGCATTACACATCATTGCTTAGTCAATTAAAAGGGATGTAAAGTAGATTACTGCACTGCCTTGTGCATTAGGCACCCAATGAAAATGAACACATTTTACATTTTGGGGTTTTTCTCATCTGTTCAACTTCGAGATTTCATGCAACAAGCCTAAGAGGTAAGCATAACCTATCTAATCCCCTTCTGCATGTATTGACCTCGGCATAAATAGCCAGAGTGAAGTGGCAGACAGGACAGGAGGACAGTGCCGATGTATAGACAATCAATATACTCTCTAATTGCTTTACCTGAGTCGGACTAGGTGGGAAAGAGCTTGTGTATGTGTTAAACTCAGAAATGACAATGAGACTTAAACGAACAAGACTTTGTGACTGCTAAAGACAAGCCAGCATTGGCATTCTGTCTCCTTGGTTTGTCGTTGATGTTTCTCATATCTCTCTCTCTCTCTCTCTCTCTCTCTCTCTCTCTCTCTCTCTCTCTCTCCCTCCCTGTCTCTCTCTCTCTCTTTCTCTCTCTCTGTCTCTCTCTTTCTTTCCCTCTCTCCCTCCCTTATATCTCCTCCTCTCATGCTCTCTCTGTCCCCCTCTTCCTCTCTCCCTCTCTCCCTCTCTCTGTCTGCAGCATCAACAGGGAGACAGATTTAACTTCCCACCAACACCTCCCCCTCAACACAGCAGCACAGCCTGAGAGAAAACCTGAGTGTTAGAATGGATATTTAAATATGAGAAGATGGTAGTTACTTCTCATTTCAAGAAGCACGCCTGATGGTAAACTCTGTGCCAAAATCAGATTTGACAGTATAGCACCTTCCACAGTTTCCTTTCCACCATTTTTCAGTTTTCAAAAGGAACGGTTCACTGAAAAGTCACTGCTGCCCTTACTCTGACCTTAGTCAATCAGAAAGTGTGTCTAAAGTGTACTACTTTGGCTTTACAGCTTGGGTGACTCTAGCCTGCAGTAGAAAGCTGGTGCTGGAAGGAGTTTATTCACTAAAAGGAACACTGTGGTTGCTTACATTTGTTTTGTAGTACATTAGGTGTGATATTCTGCTAATAACAAGGGTCCCAAATACCCCATCCACCTAATCAGCTCATTAACTTCCTCTCAGACAGTTATAGTGGGTGTGTTCTAGCCCATGATCTTCAAATATGAAGGTTCAAAAAGTAATTAAGCTTAAGTGGAAATCCAACAGCTGTAAACGGTAGGACTGCACTTCCATTGTTTCCAATTATTAGTCCAGTGATATCTTCTAAATCTAGTGTATAGTCATTATTACATTGAAAGTGGTACTGTTAGTTTTCACTGCACGTAATATTAATTTGACGTGTCATACATCTAAAGGCTTGACTGGGTTTTCTGGGGGTGCTCACATTATGTCCTCGAGCCAATACCAGGCTTTTTATCCATTTAACAATGCTGCGGAGCACACCTGCTTTGAGTTCTGCTTTATGAGGTATTGATTTGGTTTTGAAATTTAAAAATTTGTGCTCAATTTCTACCCTAATAAATTCATGCTTCCCTCCATATTTAGCCTGGAATTTCTCATATGCGCCCAAAGAGGTTCGTATCCTAAACCAATGTCTGGCTCTTCTAGACTAGAGTACTTCCCCTAGAAAGTACTATCAACTCCTGACTGAATTTTCAGCTTCACAAAACTCCACAGCCAAGATTAACACATTTTATAACAGCGATTAACCTGCCATGAAGCATGCAGCGTAAGCTGTGTTGCGGTATCCTGGTAAAAAGTGATCTACACACTACAAAACTAAACACCTAATTTTACCCCTTAAACATTTATTTTTAACTTAATTTCTCGTACATAAGGAAAAATGTGCACAGATTAAGGCTGATTAGGCGCTAAATTGACTGACTTTTCACTTTTTTCAAATTTGCCACTTAAATAATAGAACCTCTTGAATTAACGCCTTTAAATTTAAGATAAAGAAGTTTAGCACTCATGCTTTTAATCTCATTTTAAGATAAAGAGAAGGGGTCAGTTTCACACATTTGGTGTAGTTTTAGGGGTAAATTGAGGCAGGGTAAAGTATGTTTCAGGTACAATGTGTTTCATAGTGACTTTAAAAAGATTCAGTGTGAAAACTAAGCCTAAAATTAGCTAGCTGAGACATAAATCCTGCTTTGTGAGATGGGCCCCAGGGAAGCTGGCCCAACAAACAGTAGAGGAGGCTCAAAGCCTTGGCAGTGTCCAGCGAGTCTCAGTTCAGAGTTATCTGAAAATCATCGCTCCTTTCTTTTCATGCACAACCACACAGTGTTTGGACAGATTTTGATGCAGTCGATGCTATCTGTGATGGTGACTCAATGTGTAATGGGGTGCTGGCAAGGTGAAGGGAAAATGAAATAGCACCTGGTGAATATCACAAACTCTCTCTCACACACACACACATACACATCTCTGCTCTTTTTGTCCATTTTAAAACACAAAGGCTTTCACTTCCACCAACTAACCTATCGTTTAGATGATATAGCAGGCCAGGAGCTTGGCCAGGACAGGATAAGCTTTGTAAAATAAACACTCACATATTCATGCAAACACACACACACACACACCCAGACCTCTATCAAAAATGTGGACAATGATTGATATAGTCAATTATGGGGTAGATTCATAAACACACAAATGCACCAGTTGAATGTGGACAATGACTGATAAGCTCATTTATAAGACATGTGCACCCAGAGATACTTACATTCATAGAATAAATAAGACACGTTGGCCTGATTGCTGTGTGTGTGTGACTGGCCATGTATTAACTCACACAGCAAGTTAAAGTTTGACTAGTGCATCTACAATGAATATCACTACAACCACCAAGATAATAAATCAAGGCACAGAAGCGCAAGGCATCTGTAATGTTAATACTCATTTTACAACTTATGTTAAGTGGAGATATAAGACCATAACAAATGATGGCTGCGTAATAACAAACCCGTCAGTCTAATGAGAAACTGTAGTGTGTAAGTATCGTTTCCGTCAAAAGTAAATTATGTTTCCCATTAATGATGGCACTCATTAATAACAAAATGCAATTATTTACTTTGTGTGTATAAAGTTTTTTTGGTCATGGTAATCTAATGTTATACTGGTGGCTAATCTGTTATGGTCCCTTTCAACCTGGCTAGTTTAAAATATATAAATTGAGATTTATACTGGATTTTAGGCTACAAATACACCATTATTTAAGGACACCATAAACAAGTGGGGTCCGCTGGAGCTGAATGGTTGAAAAATGAATGAGATAGCTCATTAAACTTAAAACTAATCTCTTGGAAAGACCAACCTTTAATAAAAAGAGCCAGTTGGCTTGCTGGTAAAGTCACCAGCCAGAAAAGTCCTCCATTGTAGTAGACAAAACAACATGATAAACTGTGTAGTAGACAAAACAACATGATAAATGCATTTTTGTTCATTATTTGAGCCAACACTACAAAGCACTTAGGTAATTATGTCAGATTTTACTGACAAACGCTTGCAGTACATTATTGTGGCTTTCAGAGTCAGATCGGTAGGTCTCACCTCACTCACAGAGTTGAAAGCTAGGTCTTGTGAGACTGGAAATAGCTTCCTTGGAATGTTGCCAGGCTGTCCACTAAGTGGACATTCATAACGACGTTGACATTATTTAAGTCCACATTCATTAAAACATGTCATTTAGCTTGAATTGGGTTTCTGCCAGTGATCTGAACTTGAAACAGTAGCTCTGAAAGAATACAACAGTAGATGGAGCACTGTCAGCTGATTGTTTAACATCCAATTAGAAATTCTAAGCTAATCCTCATCTTTCTCTCCGCCAACACATTTAACATTTCGATGCAATGCCGTCCCCTTTTAAGGCTCCATTCTTCTTTTGTCACTGCTGCAACCTCTTAATCGGAGTTTCTGCTTCAGTCCCATGCCTCTACCTGTCTTTGAGTCCTATGGTCACCTTGTCCCTCTCAGGGGAATTACAGATAAGTGGGATTTAATTTCCCCTCTGCTCCTCATCAAGGGCAGATGCTCCCTCCATTCTACTTGCAGGTTCCAAAACTGTGGTGTGTAGCACCCCACTTTGCATTATTTTATTTTGAAAGGAGCTCTTTTAAATTTAAATGGCTTACTTCTGGGTTTGCCATTGTGTTTGTTGATTTCCGCAGGGCAGAATAATCCTTCCTAAGAGGTATTTTTACTTCACAGTAAAGAACAGTTTGTAGCTACAGGCAGTGTGAGGCTGCATGCCTTTCTTACACTTCCCTTTCAAATAAGACAGCATTTATCTGTAGGTGTGTGTGTGTGTGTCCTGCATCATGGCTGCATTGCATGTTATAGCATCTCTCCAGGGTAGGAGGAGGTAATTGTGTGTATTGTAGTCCACTTCTGCTTTGCAGAAGACACCCGCTCGTAACTTATTGATTTCGTCTCAGCAACTCGCCGAGGCCATGAGCAATTCCAGTGCCCTTCGCAAACAGCACATAATTATACTTAAACACAATTAAACACCATGGACACTTTCTTCCATATGGTCCTAAATTACCATGACTACCTTACATGGATTTGGCCATATAACATCAGTGTTATATGCCTTTGCAATACATTAAACTCCAGACATCCACAGGGTGTTGGTAATGTTGCCAAAAAGTCCTATTTTCATAGTGTAAACCCTAAATATGCTCCTAAAAACTTTAGTTTAAACTCAGTGTAATACATTACCCTTAAAGAAAATGCAAAGGTAAATCTGTATTTGTACAGTGTACGTTGAACTGTTGTCTCCTGCAGTATTAAAATGTAAAATACTGATGTTATCCATGTATAAACTGTACTGTAGTTGTTACGGATCTCTCCGCGAGGTAGGGAAAGGGGAGACGCACTCGTTAGTGATACTTTAGTTTTAATGACAATTCAG
>JBBKCR010000016.1:9990161-10002567 GCA_037577295.1 Ladigesia roloffi
ATGATGATGATGATGATGATGACGATAATAATAATAATAGTAATAATAATAATGTTGTTGTTGTTGTTGTTGTTGTTGTTGTTGGTGGTGGTGGTGGTGGTGGTGGTGGTGGTGTTTTATTTTAATGTTAATTGTCACTTTTATTTATTATTTAGTCAAATTTTCATTCATTTAAAGTTCTAAGCAAAAACATGAAAGCACCATAAATTTCAAGACTGCCTAAAAATTTGGAGTGAAGGGCACCAATCATAAGTTAAATGGACAAAAATCTGTTACATTCTGTTTACATTATTTTAACTTCATATAATTAAAAATGTAATGAGTTTGCATTTTAAATCAGCATGTACACTAACTATGGCTGTATACGACTGTATATTTCTTCCTCATTCTGTAGGTGATCTTTCTCAGGATTAATATTAATGTTTGTTTTATTCCCCCATCTCATTCTGCTTCTCTCTTTTTTAATGACACTAACACTATGCCCTATTTTCATAATCGCTTGCACTAATATTGTTATTTTAGTTATATCCTTACTTTGTTCAAGATATTTTGGTAATATGTTTGCACCATTCTACTGTTCAGTTATTTTTTATTTATTGTATTATTGAGCATGTTTAGAACAAAATAGCTTCCCTCTGGATAAATAAATTCAACTTATCTTATCTTTACCAACATATATACAGAATAAAATTATTTTTCTTGAGGATTTTGACACCAAAGTCACACCAGAATACCACAGGTATCAGCACTCTCAAAAGCAAACCTGAAAACTTATTCTATGAACAAAACAGGAAAGGTATTTGAGGAAACGTCTGATTAGAAAGAGGTACTTGACACAGTTATTCGTCTTCAGACAAAGAAGCTGCACCTGTGGCTGAACTTGCTACTGTTTGGTCTGAGATTTCACAATCGAAGCACTTAACTTTATCAGAACGGACATTAGCATTATTTCTTTTCACCCAGCACTTTAGCCAGACATGAACAACATGGAGAACAGAATGAGTCAAAGCCTTATGAAGCAGTTTGTGACTGAGGTAAGAAACACTATAAGGTAAACCTTGTTGCAAAATTAAATATGTCTTTGATTGAGACCTCCAGATACAGCTATGCTTTAGGACTCTACATCACATTGGCCCTATTTAAAGCTAAAAGATGGCCTAGGGAAAAAGAATGCAAGTGAATGAGTGTCAGGTTTAATACCCATCAAGTTTTTGGACATATAGTTTCTATTGTTTAGGAAAGGCAAGCCAGTGAATGTTGCAACACTATTTTATCTCAGCCTCTATATGATGATTTGAGTCTTTAGAAAATACAGTACTGCAATAAAAAATAATTTAGTTTAAGAATGTTAAATGTTTCATGGCCGTATTTCTTACAGAAGAGGCAGGTAACTAACCTTGTTCAGCCCCCCTAATTAACATTTTCTGTGAAAACATGAGGATCAGGAAAGTCTGCAAAATCAATAAATCAATAAACAGAAAAGATCTGAGGCATGCTAGCAATCTAAATTCATTATGGATTACATGTGCAACCTGACTACAGTCAAAATGTGAAGTTCATTTTGTAACTGCAACCGCAAACTGCAACTGCAAATGGTTAGCTACGTATCAAGAAAAATAAAGAACTGCCCATCATGCACATCAGAATCAGAAGAATCAGAATCAGAATCGCTTTATTTGGCCAAGTATATGTGTGTGCATATACAGGGAATCAGTTTACAAAATTCAAATATAATGTTGTGCCTTGGCAATGTCTAGCTTTCACATGTTTACTACTGGGATTAAATTATGTTTATAAGCACCAGTAGCTTCAGTTAGGGGTGTATCTGTACAGTTATGGGTAATTTATCTGTACATGTGAATTCTTCAGAATACATTGCACAACACACTGTGGCCTCAAAAATCCTTCATTATCATTAAATCAAAACATACTATCAACAACTATCAGACATTGATGGACCTGAGGGCAAATACCCTTAATATTTTTGAGGTTTTAAAGCTATTTAAATTGTGTACTATTAAATTAATATATTTTTAAGCAAACAGTTTTTTTACCCCTTGTTTACACCCCCATTGTGCAAGGTAATATAACAGTAATAAAACAAAGAACAAATGTTTTGTTTTTAGACACAAAGTGGATAATTTACACAATTCAGTGTGTCCAGAGTCCTTTGTTACATTCCTTTTCAGATCCGGATTTTTAAAACATTTTCATGTGTACTTTAATACCCACGTCAGAGGATGCATTTTTGCTATGACACCCAAGACAATACATTAGCAAAGTTCTAAAATAATTTGGACAAATTACTATGCTTAAATAAACACAACATGTGTTGTCTCTGAGGACACTCATTAAATGGGTTGAAATTCCAATTCTTGTTGCAATGATCTGGGAAGCATGATGCTTTTATTAGAATGTAAAGAGTAATATTTTGAGATTACAATACTATAGCAAGAGAGCTGAATGAGGAAAAAGGCTCAGACAGTATAATAATTGCATGTATCTTGTAAATGTGCATGGAAACAGGAGTCTCAGTTTCTGGAGCGGCTGGATGACCAAGTGCTTAGGCAATCAATGCTAGTATCACCTTAAGCAAGGTACTATGCCCACACGCTGCTCCCTGGGTCCCCCTCAATGGTGGCTGCCCACTGCTTCACTTGGTGAATGGCTTAAATACAGAGAAAGATGTTCACACTGTGTGTTCTCACATGACTATATGGTGCCACTTACCTTTAAAAGGAGTTTCAGATATATCATCTTTTCTTACTAAGATATTTAGGCTGCTGTATAGCAGTGGGTATCACCGAACAGCAAGAAAGCTCTGGGTTCAGTTTCCAACCAAAGCAGCTATAGGTCCAGTCTGTGAGGGTTTCCACATTTATGTTTATATTTCCACTGGCTCTTTAGTTTACACTCACCTTTCAAAACATGCACATCAGCTGAATTGATGCAAAATTGCACCTAGGTATGAGTGTGGGTCTGGGTATCTGTCCTGTGATGGACTAGCAACCTGTCCAGGCCACTGTTGATGAGCACTGAGATGCTGTAGAGGGAAAAAAAGTTTAGATAATTGATGGATAGAAGGCTGGATGGATGCAGGGCGATACAAATAACAATATATTATTGCTTCTTTCAAGAAATCTTGGCATATAAATTGAGCTCCCCCCACCGCTGGCATTGTTTGCATAATTTAAACATTTGCATCTCATTTTCATTATTTACAGTGTATATGCTACATATATCAAGGATGTATTAAATGCAAATGTGCAGTACAGATGATCACTCACATAATGTAATGTTTTTCATATGTACAAAAGGGATTCATATATATCAAATATACTCTTACTTGTAAAAGGCAAGCAGAAACCAGCACTTGGTCACAGCAGTGCCTAAAGAACAAAAGTTACTGTCTAAATAGCACTGCTGTTTGATGCATCACTCATTTTCTTGTACAGTAAAGTATAATGTCTTACATATCCAAGCTTGACTTCAATTAGTCAATTTCAGCCTGCCTTCTGGAGAAAGCAGATGCACAAAGGTGAGAATATTTTGAGATTATTTCAGTATAAAACAGATTATCCCTTTAATTCAAAGTCTCTGGAGGTATAATCCGAATAAGGGTTTTCTGGTAAGTGTTTTCCTTACAAAGAAAATGTCTCCAAACTGAAGGGTCTAGCGCATGACAGCATTTTTCACCCCCTTGAAAACCGCAGCTCTCCCTGAGGAGGCTACTTTCAGAAGAAAAATCCCAGAGGGAATATTTAGCCCTCATCTCGTTGAGCCTGCTCTGGGTGGCTGGAGAGGTATCTCCAAAAATCCTATTTGTCTGCATTTCTTTCCAAAGCTAAAAGCGCAGTGGAGCCCTCAGGAGAGCTGAGTGTGTCTTATCACTGGGACCTGAGCTTTAGTCCCAGCGCTGCCAGTGCTGTCCAGGCTCGGCACTCTGAGAGCACGGTTTGTCCTGTTTAGCTGTGGGTGGGACGAGAGCTTAGTCGCTCTTTACTGCCCATCTAAAACAGAATTCACCAGTTCGGGATGTCCATTGGGTAAGAGCTCTCCACCAAATGGTCCTTAGTTTGTGTTCACACTTCTGAGAAAAAACTTTGTTTACTATGGCATTCGAGAACTTACATTAGGGAAAGTTCTTCTGAAAGCACTGTAGATACGACACTGTAGATATGACTTTGTCTTAGCAAGTTTACATCACAAAAAAGATTTTCATTTCTTTAACATTCTTCGCAAAGAACCTAGTCTGCTGGCAGTTTGGTCTTGTGCAGCTCACTAATCCGCTAAATGTTTTTCCTGCGGCGCAAACGCTAATGATTTTTGCAGTCAGTCACAAGTTGTTACCACACAATATGACATTTACGAAATGTCAGCGGTAATTCTTACTGCTGTCTTACTAAGATAGATGCTGACATTCTTCAGAGTTATGAGCTACTACACTTACCTGCCTGAGCGGAGCCCAATGATCCCAATCTAACATAACATGTTTGGTATAGTTTCCGACATTTCTGCTTCATATACAAACCCTTCATTACTTCAATAATACATATGGTGTGTTCTTTCTCTGCCAAAACCTATTTAAAAATGGCAAATGCAGTTTTACTAAATAAGTTTTTATTTATAAATACAGCTCCGGACAAATATGAGAGACCACTCCAATATATTTTTAATTCCGTGTCTCTGTGAGTGACAACCAGTCCATGCCAGTGTCTGTTAAATTCCTACATAAGCATTTCAATCTGCTGGGACTGATTAGTGATCAACTAAATATTCTTTAATGAGGAAAAGTATTTAAAATTCAACCTACTGTGATCAACTCTTTCCTCTCTCAGTATAACTAGTTGGATGATAAACTAGATATCAGTCAAATATAATTATTGTCATTATTTCATTTAAGTGAACAAGAGATTTGTTTTCTTTGAATTATATAGTGTAAACACTATCATTTCTCTCATTTTGAGGAAATTTCCTTTAAGAACAAAAATGTATTTGGAAATTAGGAGAAATATTGTTAGCAGTTCTTAAAAGTAAAGCAAAGCTGTTCAGTGCAATTATTCCATCTATAAATGACCTGAGAAACTGAACATAAAGTATCTGTGGGTGCCACTTCTGACCCATGGATCTATGGGAAGATTATTTAGTTCATAGCTTAGTTTAAAAATGAAGACACCCTACCCTTATTCTTCTAACGATACATTAAAATTTTATAATCATTACATATGTCATAAGGCACTCACCAAAACAACAAGTTCTTCACTGATCCAGTTTTCATTCTTCAATGGCGTTGAGTTCCATTTTGCATCTTTATTTGGAAGAGCGTGGTTCTGCATGTTTTGGCAGGAGAATGAGCCCACCTCCATCTTCCACCTTCATTAGCTTGTGCTGTATAATAATAGACACTCAGAATAAATCACAAAATCACAGCGTGGGATATATAATGCAGGTACATACGCTTTATGACTTATGTGGTGCGTTATTATTGAATGCGTGAGTCATTTGAGATTCAGCCTCACACAGTGGATGAGAATTTTAATGACCAACATTGGTAAGACAAATGGATTAAAGCACAAAAAGGAGTTCCATCAGTGCAGGAGGAGATGCAGCACGAATGCCCTCTAAACTACCAGCAGAGATCGTGCTGAGGTCTGGATTGGTTTGAGTTTACCTTTCCGTCTTTTCATCATTAAATTGTGATCTTGTTTGAGGAGACTGGCACTGCCACGGTTCCACTTTTAAAATTCTTCTTCCTGCTCACTTCTACAGACTGGTTTTAGTAATGGAAAACAAAACTCAAGCTTCAGCTCAGATATATATTGCAGAAAATGAAGGAGCAATAGTCCTGCAGCCATACATTGAACTGAGTAAACAAAAATGGCCAAAGCTATAAAATAAGTCTGTGGGTTCTAAATATTTCATACTGTGACAGAAGACAAAAGCAATGCTTTAACTCTTAGAACCATTCAGTTAAATGTCTGAAAATAATGTGCCTTCTTTAGATTTCAGCAAACTGAAATCCTAATTGTAAATCTAATCACACATTCATCAAATTTCCTTTTAACGTGCTCTAATAAAGGTTTTTTGGTAAGGCAATGCACATGGCAATGGACAAGCTGGCATGGTGACAGTTTATTTTGTGAGTTCATGCTAGACTGTATTGACACTTAACCTAAACCAAACCTTAACCAGGGCTTTAGTCAAGTTTTGCGTCCCTGGATCTGATGTTCCCAGTTTGAATTGTAAATAATCTATAGGGGCCAGTTCAAATACGTCATAAGTGCTACCCAGCACTTTTCAAAGCATGAAATGGGGCTCCAAGCAAACCCAGCAGCAGAAGCAATCCTAATAAGAACATACAAAAAAATGACATTGTACTAAACTTTATGCATTTAGACACAGCTCATGTTACCATACAATGTGAATATTACTGAATGTCATTTTTTCTTACTGCTGCCTCGCTAAGCTAGGATCTGTTTTTCTCCAGAAATGTTAGCTAGAAAATAATCTAGCAAAGCAGAGCCCAGGAACCTCTGCAGGGTCAAAACACACTGACACTACTACATTCTAACTTTGACCAAGGTCAGTGGTTCCCAACCTTGATCTGAGAGCCTTGCTTGATCTCAGAGCCCTCCCATTAGTATTTCCCCAACACTTTAACATCACTTTCATTGAGAAATGGCTTATTTTATCATTGGATTGGATTGGGTGTGTTGGTTGCATAGGGAAATGTTCAGAGCAGGGTGCCTAAAGACCAAACATTAGAACCTACTGAGCTTGGCCATGTATGCTGCTGAGAGTAAGATTTAGTTCACTGGGAACCATACCAGAACTCATCTTTCTGCTGAAGACCAGAACTCATCATTCTGCTAGCCACCATCACACTTTATTCCTGTCATGCAGAGTTGTTTATGTCTTGTTGGATGAGTCCCTGTCTCTGGCATGCATTTGGAACTTTATATGACACTGACCCTATCCATCAACATGTAATGAATTCACAGTGGAAACGGGTTCGATTGATATTTATTACATTGATAAACATGTATTTACATACCAAGCAGCCTTTCCAGAGGGGCAGCAAGGGCGTTTACCGTAAATTCCTATGAATTATTCATATTGGATTATCGTTTAACATTTGAATCTAATTTATATGCAAAATTAAACTCCTCTGAGAAATCTGTAAAATTGTTCACAGTTACAAAAACAATAAGGCAGGAGCGAGCTCGAGGAACAGCGATGACAAAAAATAATAACAAAGCATATTTTGATAGTTATGCTGTGAGGGGCTTGAATGTGTGGCCTAAAAGCAAAGCAGTTACACATTCATCGCACTTGCGCTCAAGTGAATTGCTGTGCAAAAATAAATTAATAACTAATTAATAGGACTTTTGCCCAGAGCGTCTGTGGCCTCAGGGTTGACATTGTTTTGCTAAAAAAGTAAAAGGAAAGCATGTAAACCAACTTGGAACAGAATATGATTCGACTTGTTCTTCAGGCTAATTCTGGAGACTCATGATACTTTAATCTCCGTTTTATCAAAATTATCATTGAATAAAATCCAGCACAAGAATGGATCAATGTGTAACAGCGACTAAATTAACAGTTCAAGTCTTTCTGTGAGTGTATGGCCCTGCAGTGAGGACTCTCAATCTAAGAAAACAAAGCACAGCCACTTTCCTGAGAACACTGTAGCTTGATGATTTTCTAACAGTCTGGGACACGTTTAACCTTCAGTGTTTGCAGGATTATATAAATACTGCTTCATTTTCAATGAATAATGTACTTCTGTCTATCCTCTTGTTTAATTAAATGACTATCAAAATAGGAAGTGTAATATATAGCATGCACACACACACAGACACACAAACATAAAGTTTTGAAAGAGTTGAAGGAAGAACATTCCCTACATGACTGGACAAACATCTTTTTTTGTGAGAACACACACATTAGATGGTGAGACAATATGGGAGTATCACTTACAATGAGTTTTGGATACAAGAAAGCACTCCAAATCTCAAATCTGTCTCTTATTCCATAATGCAAACAAACCTGATCAAGCTTCTGTGCACATAGAAAAAAAACTAGAAAAAACGGCAACTAGCATGTACACTTTTTCATGCGGGCACTCCACCCTTTCTTCCTTCACACTTGCACAGTTACCATGTCATGCTACGGGACTCATGAACGCTTTGAGCTGGGAAAATCAAACAGACCTTTGATCATTTGGGAGCTAGACTGGAAGGCTTATTGACTCTGAAGGCTAATTGAAACCGTGCTCTGTGGAACCGCTTCATATTGTGGGGAAAAACTGTTAAAATCAGGGTGAAAACTGGTCAGTTTATGTCCAGCTTTTCCCTTGATCTCATGTTGGTATCCTTGCCCGAGTGGATGTTTGTCTTTTGTTTTGATTTGTTTGCTGGATCAACCAGTTATTTTCTTGTTATCTTTTGAACCCTTATGCCTGTTCCAACCTTTTATATTCAATGCAATGAAAAGCAGCTATTGGTTTCTTAGATGATTTCTTAGTGCTTGATCTAACAAACAAAGCTGAAAAAATGTTGTTTATCATAGATGAAATATGCCACTGTTTTGAAAGTGGTCTTCAACCATTGATAACAGTATAAGAGCCATCCTAGACGAAAAAGCTGGACCCCTCTTTGATGAACAAATTCATAATTATGAACAAGCTCATGAAATGATGCATTGCGTCCTACAATAAGGACATCATGGCGCTTCTATTGTAGAGTGATAAATAAACACAGTGGCACACAGAAAGCTCCATATGCGACTCATTTTCTATGGCTGGCATACTATGGACATGCATGCTTCCCATCTACCCTGGGGACTTTTTCTATATCTAAGGGGACAAGGCCAACGTTTTTTAATGTATCAGTGTCAATGCACCAATGTCATTAATACTTGAGAAAGATGCACAGTAATTTTAATCATTCTTCATGTTTCAATATTTGTTTTTTTATTTAACATTCATATGTAGCTCTAGAATAAAATTGTGCTTTCCTACAACTATCAAGCAAACATTAAATATTAGTGGAACATTTACAACCCATGCATTTAAGATTCAATTACAAAACATATTGTGACAAGATTTATTGGAATGATAATGTAGTGACTCCACCTTCCTCGAATGAAGATTTATGTACAATCACAAAAAAACAAAGAAATATAATCATCCTTTCACTCTTATAATCATCATCGCTCTTTTGTTTGATTAAGAAGCTCCTGTACTGCAGTATTTTTTAGCCTGAGGTCTTCTCAAGGTTTTGCTGTGTAGTGTATAAATATTCCTATTTTCCAGTAAGGACTGTGTATTGGGAGTGTTTCCCTGCTTGCTGTAGCATGTAAAGCTGTCTCATCACTCAGTTCTGGCTGTGCTGCTGCTGTGACATGGCATGCTGATGCATTTGCGTGGCATGGGAGATCCTGCAGGATGAAGATCTACAGAAGCCTCAGGGGCAGATCTACAGGAGGCTCTGAGATGGTTTAATGTTTTAGTATACCATCACAAATGGTCAGGGAATCTTACTTCTCACTTGATATCTCTCTTTCTCTCTCTCTTTCTATCTCACGCTCTCTCTCTCACTCTCTTCCTTTCTCTCTCTCTCTCTCTCTCTCTGTCTCTCTCTTTCTCTCTCTCTCTCCCTCTCTCTGTCTCTCCCAGTTTCTCTCTCTCTCTCTCTCTTTCTCTCTCTTTCTCTCTCTCTCCCAATTTCTTTCTCTCTCTCTCTCTCTCTCTTTCTCTATCTATCTCTCCCTCTAGCCTTACTCTCCAACTCTCTTCTTGCATAAAAGTATTTGAAGCGAAACTAATATGCTGATTCTGTGGGACTTCACAGGTTTCGATTAACAGGAATCTTCAAAGGAACAATAATGAATGATCAACCGAGCTGAATAGATTACTCCATACTAACTGAGAAAATCAAAAATTAATTTTTAATTAAACAAATGCACAGAATGTTTTGGTCGAATCAGTGTCAGGCGAATCTTAAGGCAGCTAAACCGGGTATAATTAATATGAACAGAGAATTACACAATATGAAGTATCATTTAATTATATCATATAATTATTTCAACTAATATGAGTATTATTAATATAATTTCATATTATGAGTGATATTTAAGGTGCTTAATCTGTTTTATTAAATGCTACAGCACACTACTACTATTAATAATATGTATTTAGATTTTTTTCCACTGTAAATGAGCTTGCATGGCTGTTTTAGGGCTCCGTATCACGAAATAAATTCATCAGGGCTGGTTACAATTGTCAGTTGATTTAACATGTGTAACTCAATAGCCGCTAGCATTGTGATGATGACTCTAATCAGGGCCCTTTGCTTAATGAACTATTAAAAATCAGCCCCTCACAGCTTCCAACATGTGTTATAATAAATATTGACTCTAAATGGCCTTTATAATGTAAACAAAGAGAGCAGCTTACAGGCAGCCCCCAATTTACCCATTCTCAGCTGACCTTCGGCATCTCAAACAACAGAAGCAGCTCTGTGTTGAAGTTCTCTGAAGGATTATTGCTATATCAGGTTTTTACCTTCTGCTCCGAGCGTCTGCTGTGGGGACATGTTTTGGGTAATCACTGCTTGTGAAGCATGCTGTGATCACATCTTTAGACTGCAGCTAACAGCCCTGCCACGCAGACTTCAGGGAGGGATAATGAAAGGTTGCTTGGTTACAGGCTGAGTGCTGGGATGGAGTGCGTGGGGCTTGGGTGGGATGGCCATGCCAGGGGATGCGGGCGTGCGGTCATCAGGGCCTGTCTCCATCTGCTTTACTCAAAGACATGCCCAATGCATCCAGGCCCACACACCCAGCACCATGGGGGAGAGGGAGACGGAGAAGTAGAGGGAGAGAGAGAGGGGACTGTGGGACTCAGGGCTGAAAGTGAATTAAATTGCTCTGTGTTTGTGTGGGCAGGGGTGTACCAGGGGATATTAGCTTGAGAAGCTCTAATACATTAGGGAATTTCTGATGGGCGCATTTGGATGGTACTCTGGGACTTGTGTACTCTGGTGACAAATGACAGATATCAAATTAGATCCTTGATTGGTTTTTGAACTTAGAACTTCTGGTTCTTCCAGAGAACAGAGCCAGTTTGTCACATCAGCTAACATTGAATAGCATCCTTTTCGTTATTGCATGATACTGTACTGAAGCCATTTATGCTCTCATGGATGGGTGTGACATCATCAGTGATGAAACTTGCAGTGCATTGGGACATTGACATCTTATTTCAGCTGTGCCAGTGGGTGAGTCTGCCATACACAACCCCCTTTCCTCACAAGCACTGCCCTGTTTGTCTTCTTAAAGGGATTAACACTTTTACTTTCACTTTCGAATTGTGGAACAGTTGTGAAATCATCACTTATTACAGTTACAAACTGTCCTTGTCAGACACATGTTACAGTTACATTTGCGACATTTGGCCGACACTCTGATCCAGAGCAGCGTACATCAGTGCTTAAAGTACAACCACACCTGTTTTCATACCTGTTTAGATAGTATACAGTCACATTTCTAATGATGCTAAAATTGTTAAACTCTCAGCAATTGGATCTAATTGATTCTTACTAATGCTAGAATTGGAGTGAGAAGTGTTTTAGTTTTACATTTCTGAAAGACCAGTTCCTGTGGAGGCTCAAAAGGAAGTGTCACAAGTGTTGATTTGTTATAGCCCTCATTAAGTCTGGTAGAATCAAATCATTCAAATCTGCTTTTTTTATCTGCTTTTGAGTTGCTACCAACAAAGTTGCACACATTAGCTGACCTCTCAAAAAAAAAGAAAAATCAGAGGTTAGTACAAAGTTAGCAAAAAAATCATGGACATGGCTGAAGATATTTTTTTTTTATATATAGGAAAAAATGTGCACACGCAAAACGTGTGAGGCCTAGTTTGTTACCTATGTTCCTGTGTCTCAGTTCTCTCCAGATTAGCCATTTTCAATTGCGGCATTCTGTAAATTATGCCTCTTTTACATCCTTGGATGTTTGTTTTATTCAGATTTTGCCCCGGCCTGAAAGCATTATCACACATACACTTGTTGCTCTGTCCACTCTGTTCACAAACATGCAATCGGACATTTCACAGATTTGTAATAGCAGGTTATTGCTGATTTCCGTTGACATCAAAGAATCCTCAATTGAATGATTCTTCAGGGAATCAGAAGTGCTTCTTCTTTGGCATTTTTATTTTTGAAAGTGTTTGTGAAATTTAGACACACGGAGCAAAAATTACAAATTAACACGGAAATCCCAGAGCAGCCATGCAATTACAACTCTCTTTTAGTCCCCATCAAGCAGGCAGATGAACTGAAAACAAAGCAAGTGCAAGTGCTAAAGCATATTGCAACTAAAAGTGCCTTTTTTTTTTAAA
>JBBKCR010000016.1:10030792-10051955 GCA_037577295.1 Ladigesia roloffi
TTTACAGGGAGCCAGTGAAGTTTTCGTAGTAAGGGTGTGGTGTGAGTGAGCTTAGGAACATTGAAGACCAATCTTGCAGCTACATTCTGAATAAGCTGAAGAAATTTAGTTGGAGGAAGTCCAGCCAGAAGAAAGTTGCAGTAGTCCAGTTTGGAGATGACAAGAAACTGGACTAGAATCTGCGTAGCTTTTGTAGTGAGGAAGGCTCGGATTCTTCTGATGTTGTAACGAAGGTATCTGCATGTTTTGGATATCTGATCTACTTGTGGTGAGAAAGACAGATCTTCATCAAAAGTAACACCAAGATTACTTACCTTTTTAGATGGGACGATAACTGAGTTATCAAAAGAAACCGTGAGATCATGGCTTGGTGACAGGACTCCCTTTAATGAAGAGGAGCTCAGTTTTGCTGGGGTTCAGTCTGAGGTGGTGAGCCGCCATCCAGGAGGAGATGTCGGCCAGACAGTCAGAGATATGAGAAGAGACCTGGTTGTCGTTGGAAGGAAAAGAGAGAATGAGTGTGTCATCTGCAAAAAAGTGGTAGGAAAAACCATGTGAGGCAATAACCTCCCCAAGAGACCCCATATATAAAGAGAAAAGAAGAGGTCCTAGGACTGAGCCCTGTGGAACACCAGTTGGAGAAGACTGGGAATCTTGCCATACTACTTGGTACCTCCGGTCGTCGAGGTAGGAAGCAAACCATTGCAAGGCTGTGCCCGAGATCCCAAGTTTGGAGAGTGTGTCGAGGAGGATCTGATGGTTGACAGTGTCGAAGGCTGCAGAGAGGTCAAGCAGGATCAGAGCTGAAGACAGGTCATCTGATCTTGCTGCAAGAAGTTCTTCTGAGACAGCAAGTAGAGCAGTTTCAGTAGAGTGGCCAGTCTTGAACCTGGACTGGTGGGGGTCTAGAAGCCTGTGAGATAAATAGGTTGATCTGATTATAGACAGCACGTTGTAAGATTTTGGAAAGAAAAGAGAGAAGGGATACCGTTCTGTAGTTGTTAAGTATGTATGCCACGATTGCTGACATTCTATTCTGTCATTATATTTGAAGCCACATATTTGATGGTCTGCTCGATAAAAGCAGTAAATAGACACATGTAACGCATCACTGACAGATGGGGTTCACACAGCAGAAAGCATTTTACTATAGTGATTTCATTACTGTAATAGATGAGCATGCCCTTAGAAAGCAAGGGGGACATGAGGAGATAGAGAGGCAGCATAATGGCAGACATGAGGCGACTGTGGCATTTTCATCTGCTGAATGCACTATGTGTTGTGAAAGCTGCATATTCATTTTTATCCAGATTTATATAGCTGTGGCACTCTGAGCTCTGTATCTGTGTGAGAGAGAGGGAAGGGGACAGATTGTGCTCAGTTCTATGGCTATACTCTCACGAGATGGGAACAGTCCATTCATGATTATTACTTTCAGTGGATGTTCACTTGGATGAGTGGCAAACTGAAGCTTGAGTCTCTGTGATCTGCACTTCCTAACCATCCTATTAACCTTTATCTTGAGTGTCCAGTGTAGGACAGCAGCTGTCAAATGTAATCCACTGAAGATTATCATTTGAATGCCCTATGAGGACTACAAGGTTAACTTAATAATGTACATTTATTTCTGTATATTTTTAATGAGATATTCGATTGTTTTTTTTTTACAAACTCTAACAGAAAAATATACTTGAAACTATTGTCATTTAAAGAAACATAGGATGCTATAAAAAGAGACTGCACCCGGTCTGGTGTTACTGCTCATTTTTACCTTCAGTTACTGTTCCTTAAGGACTGATCAGTGCATGTTCTGATTCAAAAAGCAACCCAAGACTGAAAAACTGAATAGATGAGGCTAACCTGCTGTGGTCTGAATGGGCAGAGAATGTAAATATGTTGGGTTTCATGACATGACAATAAAATAAATGTAACAATATTTTTCAGCTTGATTTACATAAGCGGAAAAAAAAAATTCTTTATATGAAACCTCAAAGTCAACTCCAGAATTATTGGCATTCGAACGAGTCTAAGCACCTCAAACCCTCTGAAAAATGGGAACAATTAAACCTTTATTTGAAGTAAAGTTTGTCTAAGGAAACAAAAAGCTGTATAAAACACTAAAGCGTATGTTTCTCTATTGAGAGTAAAGAGTGGTGCATCAGAGCTAAGGAAATGTCTTTTTTTATCTTTAAATAAAAACTCTGTTATCCCATGTCCATAAACAGACTACAAAATGATGATTTTTTTTTGTTCAATCCCTCCTATCCGCTGGAGCAGGTAGTAAACGCGATATGAGCTTTATGCCAAGTATGTCCTGTAGTTTCCAGTTCAAACAGCTGTCTGCATTTTACACACTGTTTTACTCTTGGAAATAAATGCTGAGAGCATGCAAACCAGCTGCCAATTTGGATCAAGAAGACTATTAAATCCGGACAATTAAACTCAATATTGTCGGCTCAAATTAAAGCTGTTAAAGGAATTAAGGCCCCATCGCCAGAGAATCGAGACATTTGTCGCTCAAAATGACCAGCTACACACTGTTGTTTTTGCCTGAAAGGATCACATTACAGTCTAAAGCATCATTGGGCTGGTGGAATAAAGGCAGACAGATCTGCAGGAACGGTTTCATGAATGTTGTAATCATTGATTTACCATTTTTTTTATATTTTAAGGATTGCAAATATCCAATTTAATACCATATCATTCGCAGTCCTAGTTCATTAACAAACTTGTAAGATATAACCAGATTATATATGAGGAAATCTCGCTTTTCTCTCTGTGTGTTAAAAATCTGGCCATCAGCATAATAGACTATAAAAAATCCAACCATTACCAATATAGCTTCTGAGTTCCACACTCTGTGTAGTGCCGCTTTCTAATCATGGCACATTTGAGACCCTTTTTCTTGCATTTTGTTCTTCTTTTCTCTTGTCTTATCCCCACGAGATGGCTGGTGGAGGCGCATCACGTGAGCTGGTTTATTTATACAGATGCTGCTTCAGGCTTCTGCCTTCTCTCCGCACTGTGGAACAGTAAAGAGCATGGTAATGAAGGAGAGTGGGCTAAAAATAGCACTCCACTACAGTAGTAGCCCCCCCCAGTCCCTTTCTCTCCCCTCCGTCTCTCTCTCCCTTTCTCTTGCGCTCTCTTCTCCCACTGCGATCAGGGAATGAAGGAGTGGCTCCCTGCCTGAATCTGTTCCTCCCACCCCCCCACCCCACCCAACCCGCCCATTCACTCCCATAAGTGCATCAGTACATGGAATCCTTCCTCGCAGGCGGTGGCCTGCTCGGGACGGCAGAATAGGCAGCAGGGACCAGGCGCCGTGTGCCGAATGTGAGTTTTCAGGATATGGCTGCGAATTAGCCACAAGCAAATGAAAAGCGCCCTGATGGGGTGAATGACAAATATCACAATTAGTGCAGCCCAAGGGAGGCCAGCGTCTCACGCCGTGAATTCGCTTATGAGCAGGGGTGGGGCTGTGATTTGGAAAGGGAGCTTGAGAGGAAACGGCTGGAAATTTTATTATCACCATGTTCTGTCTAAAAAAAGGCAACATTGCGCCTGGGCACTTCCTTCCCCACACATCCAGCTCTCTGAGGCCGCTGTTGTGGTATAGAGCTGGCTCAATGAGGCAGTGTAAGCTTGGTGCATTAGCACACGTTTCATTCTTCTGGGGTGATCTTACTAATGGAGGACGCTTTTTAATTTCACATAATTGATCGCTGTGAGAAGCACACTAGCCCTGCACTGTCCTCTCTCAGGACATGACCATTTTGGTAGGCAGCCAACACTGGCCCAAGCAACAGGCAGCTTCCAGAGAGAGGGAGAGTGAGCGTGAGAGAGAGAGAGAGAGACATCATTGTACACAGAGACGCGACCGCAGTAAGCTGCGTCTGAGAGGGGTTTAAATACTTTATTAATGTAATGGGCAGCTTATGCTTTCACTAATCTGGTGGCCGGTGTCCACAGCTAGCAGCTCACGCCCATACTGAACCAGTGATGCGCAGGGCTGGCACCGATTCAGTATGGAAACTTAACAGTGGATTTAAGAGTGTCGTGAGGTGAAGTCCTTATGTAAGTCCAGAGGGTCCAGGGAGAAACATTTGTATTCGGCGAAAGCTTACAGGACAACTAAGCTCTTTTTTGCTTTAATACTTTAAGCTTTCACTGAATACAGCACAATTTATCAATATCATATTAGCACTTTTGAAGCAAAAAAGTTAAACATTACGTAAGTACTGTCAAAATTTCCAAACAGACCATTTACTCATCAGCTTAAAGGACTTTAAGATGCAAAAACAGCGGCAGTTTTGAATTCTAAAGATTTTAGAGATGCGACTGCATTTATTCAAGCAATGAACCATTAGCAGTTTAGATGATGAGGTTGTAAGGAGTGTTCCAGCCCAGATTGCTTCTTTTTGCAGCCAATCCAGAGTTTATTGACATACGTGTTAGTGGTAAGAAGACAATGTGGTTCTTTGGTATAATGAGCATGAATATTATTGCCAGTTCCTATAAAGTTCTTGAGTGTCCACTTGTTCCGATATTCTTCCGTCTACCCAAACTTCCAGCAAACTCTGTACCTTGTGTGAAAACTCCTTTGAAGGCACAGTATTAAAACCAGACTATTTCATTCTAAGGGTTCAATAGGGGTTGGAATATGGTCATGTAGAAATATATTAAGATCATTTTTGGTGCATAAAACCCTGCAAGCATAATAAGTGAACATCAGGGTAACAAATAAAATATACAAAAAGTAGAATATGGGCTTTAAAACTACAAATGAGTTTATCACATGTAGAAAAAATATCTAAGTATGCATGTATGTATCTGTCTGACTGTTGTGACCTTGATTAGAAATGCTCCGTGTTGATCTCTCACTTCTTGGCTAATCTTTGCCTTTCATACTCACATGAACAGCCCTGAGCTGAGAGTCAGCCCTCACTCTTGGAGATCTGTGATATATGAGGCCTGTTCTGTATGCTGTGTGTCATGAGCCTTTCGGCTGAAAGACTTTTCAGGAAAGAAAAGTTTGTATTTAACCTTGAATTGGTGCCAGACTTTGGAGTCTGCTTGAATAAATGCAGTTATCCTCTCCTCACTTCCCTCCAATCTGATATACCTGCCATCTGCATCTATCACACTCACCGGTTACGCACATCTGTATGCAGCTGGTGTTGGAAACCTGGTAATAAGCTGAAGTGGAAAAGCATGTTTTCTTCAGTCTGGGCCGTTAAAGGGCAGTCCTGGAGGGATAGAGCACTGTGTGGGCTAGTGCTTGTTTCTTCTTAAACACAGCCTGTTCATGAAGACCAATGAGGTGTGTTCATACAAGAAAACATACTATGCAATGCTATGCTATACTTGACACTAAATTAGTTTCTATGAGTGTTTGTATATGGTGTGGCACCTGTGTTATATATGACTCTACAAATCAGTGCTTTTTTGGTAATGCTATCTGCACTTTAGCACCCTATACAGAGTATTTAACACCACACCTTCACTAAAAGCCCTCTCGTTTCTCCTTAACAACCGGGATCAAATGGTGTAAACTTTTCAACAGGTCATAAAAACTTCCATTGAAGAGTGTCAGGAAACCTCACTATACAATTTTCAAAGGACACACGGGGGCTCATATTTCTCCTGGAGGCCAAAGATGTTTAGTTAAATGGGATTAGGCCTCACAAAGTGACCAGGATCTACACCATGGTGAGCACTGTATCAAAGCCTGTAACCGTGCAGTAGCAGTAATCTAGCATGATATCATGGTGATTCACTGAAATCTTGGCAGAAAAATCATTCTTTAATACAGTGGTTACCAAGCTTTTTTTGCTGGGCCCCCCTTTTTTGGTAGATATTTTTGCTCCCATGCCCCCCCCACACATTTTGTTATCAGAGTCCAATGCAGTTTATTTCAAACATTGTAATTAATATTAATATAAACCTCAACCCATTACAGGGGTCAAATCTCAACCGATTTTTTTTATCATAAAAGTGAACTGCCATAAACTCACTATGTTGACTTTTTGAAACATGTCACGGGGGTATGCAAGTTTCATGAGGTACTTGTCACAGTAAAAATTGTCGGCAAGATCGCACTCCTCCTCCTGTGAAAAAAAGCGGATTATATCTCGCAGTTCAAAGATCCTGGACAGCACTTTCCCACATGACAGCAATCGCACCCCCACTGCAATTGCTCTGCGCCCCCCCTAGAGGGCACACCCCCCAGTTTGGGAACCACTGCTTTGATATCTCATTGTAATCAGAAGGCAATAATGTTCAGATTTAATAAGCCTGAAAATAAGAATCAAAAGGTTTTCTAGTGGTCTTCTAATGGAATGAGAGTAATAGTGAAAAATGATGGCTGTTTCAGGGTTTCCGTGAGGGAAGATTAGAGAAACAATTTGTAATCATTCTTCAAATAAAGAATTATGAGAGGGTGCAGTGTCCAAGGACTTCTCCACCAAAGATTTGAGATCACTTGAAAGCCACTTGATATGCAGAATACAGCAAAGCGACAGAAGCTTAAAGAAAAGTCTCTACTAGCATGCAGATACCATCTGTAGTCACAGTTTTGTAGGGAACAAAATCTCAACCATTAGAACCAAAGTGCCAAAGACCAACTGAAAATGAAGGAATTCATTACACTGAATGACCAGCAGTTCTCTATTCTTCTCAAGGGCATTGGATTTCATGACTCATAAAGTACGGCAGACTACATAATTGGGCTATTTCTGATCCAGTACTCAGTATGCATTGATAAGGGAAAAAATAACTGGATCGGATGTTGTAAAAAGCCTGAACATCACAGAAATGCCTAATTAAACTTTGAATAACATACCATACTATACATTGTGTACACGGATGAGTGCACAAGTAACATAGATGAGCAGAAAGGCTGTGTCTCAAGCAGCACTTTACAGGCTCTCTCACCCGAATAATATAGAATTTGTCTAGCAAAGAGTCACTGGTGATTTAGCCAGCCACTGGACAAATTGCAAATTATGAGTTTACAAACTGGCATTTTATAAAAAACAGTACTAAAGTGTAAGTAGAACGCTGTTTCGAATTCAAAGTCCATCCAGGTATATAATATTAACAGCTTAGAGAGGGAAAATGGGGAATCTGATTGCTATTGTTATCAGTAGATCTTCAAGTTTGTGGTATAAATATCAGGATTGTACATGAGAAGCGTATCTTACCACCCTGACTACATAATTTATTCATAAGTATGTGTATTTAATGTTAACTGTTTTTATTTATTGCTGACATATTGGGTTTTCAGCTCAGTGTCCTGAACTTTGGTTTGAGCCAATAATTTTTTTCTCTTTTAGTCCATTGATGTGACCTGCAAAACTGCCCTACAATGTTTCAAATGACAAAAAATACATTTTGGTTTGATGTAGCAGTGAGGACTTGAACCATATTATCTCACTTATCAGCATGATGAGGTTTCCCTGCCTGAAACCTTTGATAAATACAGGCCAGTTTTTATTCTGCTTATAATACCTTATCAGTGTGTCAAGCTCTTCCATGAAGCAGGAGGAACTGGATTCACTCTCCCTTTGGCTTCCTGGACCTAATAATGAAGCAAGATAATGAGATCACCTCAAGTCATCTTTAATCTGATAAAATGATAATCTCGTTTCTTCATGCTAACTTAATCTGTTTTCCTCTCTTTTCTCTCTCCATGCCTGACGGTGTCCTGTGCCTCTGCAGGTAAGTTCAAGTTTTCATGCTTCATTCACACATGGCGAATCGTTTCTACACATGTGCGTTAAAATTGGCTACATATTTAACATAATCTCAAATAGTTTATTCGGTGGACAGTTTCCCATATGGCAGTTGTGACTATATTATAAAAAGTAAGTAAATAGCTATCAGTACTACTTTGAAATGATGCATAACGAATGTTACAATTATGTATAAACTATGGCTATAATGTAATGTTCAGGTCTATAGTATAGTAACATTTTCTTGTATGATGTCAGTATTGTTTGTGTTTGTCAGTGATCATCCTTCAGTTCTGCTCTGATAGTTTTATTGCCTGAATCCCTGAAGCGTATTCACGTCTAGATAAGCCAGCTAGCACCACGGACCCAACCCCCTTAATTTTACTTCGCAAAATTGCTTTAATTTTGACTTTAATTTAAGGGAAATTTAGGATAATTAAGTGGAAATGTACACAGATTAAGGCTGCTTAAGGGGTAAAACTATTCAAATTTCACATTACTTTTTCGAATTTGCCCCTTAAACAATAGAACCTCCTGAACTAATACATTATGTTTACGATTAAGGGGATTCACACACATGCCTTAAATCCAGTTTTAAGGTAAAATTAAGGGATTGGGTTCAAAAATGAATGTAGAGTGGGGTTGTTATATAATACGCAGCCCAATAATCTCTCTCTGCCCTTCTAATATAAACATGTGCATGTGTGTGTGAGTGTGAGTGTGTGTGTAAAGTACCAATATAACACTAGCTGTGATGGCATTACCTCAGAGTGCCATTGTCAGTTTGAGGACACAGTTTTGTACTCCTCCCACACTGCTTTTATACTGGCTCTTTCGGGTTTTTCTTTCTCTCTCCTCTTCTGTATACTTTTTTCCTTCCTCCGCTCCTCTGTGTGTGTGTATGTGAGTGTGTGCGGCACAAAACCTGTGGCCGGATTGATCCACCCCTCGCTCCCCACGGTGTACCAGTTCCTCTTGATGTACAAAAGCGCGAGAGTGAAACTGAATCAATACCTCCACCTTCAAGTCTCTCTCTCGTTTTCTCTGTCTCTCTCTCTCTCTCTCTCTCTCTCTCTCCCTTCCTCTGCCTCTTTTGTTTGTCTGAAGGAGTGGGAATAGGTTTTCACATAATGCACTGTTGCATAACGTAGGCAGTGGCAGTTTGTTTAGTTTTGTTATTTCTGTTGGCGCGCAGTACCGTGCATCACATAGACACATTGCTGCATAATTGGGTTCAGTGCTGAAGTCTCTGCAAGCTAAACTACACCAGTGTTCAACACTTTGCTGACACACACACACACACACACATATACACACATACATGCTCCATCCCTTTCCATCACACACTCCTTCTGTCTCTCTGTCGCACTGAATAATTCATTTTTACATCTGTTTAAAACAGTGGTGCTCTCTAGTCTTTTTGTTCCTTTAATTATGGTTACGTAAGTATTCAAAAGATGTCCTGGCTTTACAGAAGCCAATTCAGAACTAAGTTCCTCTCTCTCTCCGTTTATGCCTGAGTCCCTGTGGCCTTAATACTGCTAATTATTTGATAATTAATGTCTAGAGAACGTTACATATAAATAGCATTTCTTAATATTTATTTCTTTTTTTGAAATTTTTTTTTTACTGTTAATGCATATGACAATTTGAGTTTTTTTTTAATATTCCAAAAAAATCTAACAAATGATAATAAACCAGTAATGTCAAACACATCTTATTCGATGAATGGAATTGAAACTTTGCAGAACCCCAAGACTAATGTAAATTATCTGTTCATTTATCTAGGACTAATGATAAGGAAGATAAGATAGAATCCACTCTAAATGACTGACAGATGACCTGAATGCAGCAGGAATGCACACAGAGAACATTAAAAGATGCATTTGCTTTCTGTTCTTACACACTACATTAAACCCGTCTGCTAAAAAGAAAAACTGAGATGCAAGTCTAATATTTGCCCACAAGCATTTAACTACATTACGTTTGCAACAGTGTTCTTTGGCAGTAATTCAGTTTATCATGACTGAAGGGCTGCGTTCATGATATGAGACTCCTACCCCTATATAACATAATGTCTGACCATTACACCAAATGAGACTTTAGTGACTTGTCAAAAAATTTTGTTTGCGTTTGTGCCCATTCATTCTGTAAGGCATTTATGAGGTCAGACACTGATGCTGGATGATAAAGCCTGGGTCACAATAGCCACTCCAGTTCATCCTAAAGGTGTTGCTGTGGTGGAATTATCATGATTATAATTATTGACATTTCAGTGTAACTTACTTTGCCTGGTTTTATTCCTAATTACTGACCATTCCTATATGACTTTGTATGGTTCATGCTACACAATATGCTTAAATAATATGTTTGAAATTCTCCTCTTGCACAATTGTTATTAACAATAAATATTATTCTCTGAGCACTTCAGTTTGTTGTGATAATTTGTCACAAGGATGAATTGCCATATCCGTTGCATGGGGTGAGGTCAGAGTTGAGGTGTGGGCCAGTCAAGCTGTTCCACACTAATCTTTATAGATCTTGCTTTTTGCACAGGGGCCCAGTCATGCTGGAATAGAAATGATTCTTTCCCAAACTGTGTCCACCAAGTTGGAAGCATGTCATTGTCCAAAATGTCTTGGCATGTTGAAACGTTAAGAGTGCCATTCACTGGAAGTAAGGGCCTTGCCGAAACAGTGAAAAACAGATATGTCCCAATACTTTTGTCCATATAGACTCTGTTTGAACAAGACAGGGTCCATGGCCATATTGCCTAAAACTGATTTGCTCAATGTCAGTCATCAGTGCTTGGTGTGACACACCTGGGGCCCTATGCAAACACCAGGCATGGCAGGTGGCAGTTTTAGTTTGTATTAAGGAGGGAGATTGCATTTTGTCAACAGGGGAATCGGGATGTTTATATTGTTTTTGTTTTCTTTTTTTCTGAAAGACTAGTAAACATTGACACCCTCTTTGATATGAGGGGGAGCTGCATACTGAGCATATAGAACCACCTGACTCTAGTCAGCATTAACATCACCATAATGTCTCTCAGGCGCTAATGTATAATAGTAGTGTATAATAGGGTTATGCTCTGAACAAATATATGCTTTCAGTTTAACTGATACAAAGGTTTCAGCTATTAAATAAAACATTTTCTGTCTTTGGATTTTCTATTTCTTTTACACTAATATGTTACAGAAGCATAAAAGCAAAAGAGGACACATGCAAGTGGATGATGCCCTGGAATCTGTGTTCAGACACCTGTGACAGACACCTGCAAACCCTTCTGTCAGTTTCTTTGTTCCTTTTTGGCTCGCGCTGTGTTGAAAAGCATGGCAGGCATTCACCGACACAAGGGTCTTCTATCTCACAGGGCTGAACTTGTCACTGAAGGCACTTAGAGCAAATTAAGGGCTCATACATATTCCAGAGTGTGGATGGGAAAGGTGTAGGATAATAGTAGCCTATGACCGTGAGATCTGACTGTTAATCTATGCAGCATGAATAATACATACGTTAAGGAGAGGAATGAAAGAACACTGAGGTTTATCTCTCATCTTTGCACACACACACAGACACACACACACTTACACACGTACACACACACACAAACACACAGTGCTCCACGAGTATGAAACCTCCATATGTACACGTGATCTTTAGACCAAACATAATGTATTATTCATTACCTGATCAGTTATCAGACTCATTCCCACACTGCTTTGATAAAGCACTGTAACACACTCACAATAAACACTCAAGGGTAAAGGTAAGTTACCCCGACCCCACTCCCAACCCACATCCCAAAACTGTATACCACTCTCCTCCTCTCATATACAAGTACAGGACTCAGTTAGGTATCTTAAATGGGGTTTAATGATACACTAATTTAGGTATGGATATAGTTTGTACCAATACTAATACAGATACTGATTCTGTTTATCACCACCAATACTTATTGATTATACTGACCATAATTTGGTGTATAAATACAGACATCACATGAATAGATTTGAAATAATTCTATCGTTACTTTATCGTTTCTTTTTTTCCGGGAAGTAACAAGCAAACGAAGAGATTCTCTCATGGGCGGATTTAAGTTGAAAACTGAGAGATAATTGATGAAGAGATAGAGTACCGTCAGATCTACAGATCAATAAAAAAATTAAAACAGATACTGGCATCAACCCAGGTGCAATCCTAATTCATTTAAAATACTTCATAACACCAAATTGAAATTACTTTAACAAATCTGAAATTCCAGATAGTGTTTCTAGAAATCTAAAACAGAAAAAAAGTACTTTTAAAAGGCAGATGCAAATGATGCACAACTGGTCTGCAATTGGCTCCAACTTTATGAAACATAACATTACCCGGACATATATACCCACCCTCTATTACATAAAATCCTACTGCAGGTTTACCAAATGTAGGTTTCATTTGATTAATTTAACATTCATTTAACTGCATTTTACAGGGTGCCATGAATGAGAACTCATTTGAAATGACAGTGTATTTGCAGGCAACTGGCTACGACTTCTAAGGGCTAATTAAAGGATCAACTCCATGGGAAATGGTTTGACTGTAGTCTGCAGCCTGCGATCAACCTATCCTTTAGCCTGAGTTGTTTGAAGTGCTCGGTAGTGTTTTAAAAGCGCTTCAGTGCTGCCCGTGTGCGTGTTATCATGGTTGGTCACACACACACGCCGCGTCCCCATCCTGTTGGCCAGCACTGAACCCTTTTCTCCTGTCAGACGGAGGCCTGTGTTTGAAGCCTGGCCAGTTCAGTGATTGACATATGCTTTGTTCTGAAATTGATTGCGCACTGAAGCTTTGACTTACAGACATAAATCACACTGACACTTTAAAATGGTCAGTTTGAACTCTCTGGCATGTGTTGAGGAAAATCACAAAGCGGGCACGTTCACAGCCGACTGATTTGCGTTTATTACTGTGAGCTAGTCATCAGCACATGCAATGAGGCTCTCATTTAACAGCTCCTAGTGTGAACTTAGATAAGGCCAGAAGAAATGACGTGCGTTTTGTTGTTTGTTTATTCCCCCAACCCCAGTCTCATAGCCGCTTATCGATGCATTTGTAGAAGAACCCAGCCAGACTAAAGCCCGTGGGCCAGAAAAGCTTTCGTTTGACCTGCCAGATGACATCTGTTTTGACACGAGGCTTGTGCAGCCAGTGCCATCGCAGGCAAATTGCTCATAGATTTTCTTGGTATTTTGTGGCCCGTGGCACATCATTCATATTCCACTTTGGCTGCCATCGATTTCCAGGCTGGCTTCACAACACTCTGGCCACAGTATTTCTCTGCAGAGGTGGGAAGACGTCAAATCAAGTGCAAGTTTGTTTCCTTCTGGCGAGTCATATAGATGCAGCAAACAAAGAGCAAATGTGTGATCCTGTCAGGCATTCTCCACAGGCGTTTAGTAGAGTTTAGACTCTCTGCCCAAACCCGAACACAGCCCGAGCTGTGGTCAAGCATTATAATGACCCACGTGTTAAAAAATTGTTCGATTTAAATTGGTCTCTGCCAATAATTACAGTTAATGTGTTGGGCCGGACTGGGCTCAGACACAAGGTTCTTAGGTTTGGGGTCGGGTCAGGTTTCATTTTTTGGGCCTGATCTAAGCTCTAGTGTTTAGTGACCAGCACCACTGACATTTGGGCCTAACAGTAATACAGCTGTCATGTGATAATGTGCTCCATCATACAAACCCTTCAAAGCCCAATCAAAGCTGCTTTGTGTCAACACCAATTGCAAAAAGCTCTATATGAATAAAATTTAAACTGGATTGAAATGCCAAAATTGCTTTAAAAAATGAGCATTGGGTGGTAGATTCGACCAGTATAGCAGATTTAAACCAGTATACTGTGTGTAATATTGTTGTTTATAGTATTACTATAATTAATAAATTACATTAATAATATGGCACAATTTGATCGGAATAAAAATCTGGACACTTTCTGCAAAAAGTGAGATTTGTTATAAATACATATAAAAAATGATAAATTTAAAAATAAGGAACCGAAAGCATTTTCTAACAAGAGCTATTGAAATGTTCAAATATTATTTAATGATTTCTGTATTTTTTTAAATAATTAAATCATTTCACTTTTAAGGAACAATGTAAGGGGGGTCGGCACGGTGGTGCAGGGGTTAGCACTGTGGCCTCACAGCAAGAAAGTCCTGGGTTTGACTCCCGGGTTGGACGCAGGGTCTTTCTGTGTGGACGTGTGATTGTGGATAGGTTAATTGAGCACACAAAATTGCCCCTGGGTGTGAGTGTTTGGCCCTGCGACCTGTTGGCGACTGTCCAGGGTGTACGGATAGAATAATGTAAGCTAAAGGCCACATAGATCTTATTTTTAGTGGATTAGGTGTGTATGTGTGTGCATGCAAGAGAGTATGTGTTTCACTGTTGATCTACTTCTGCTCCATTCAAATGTGTTTGTGCTGAAGAGCCCAGGAGAGTTTTATTTCGTTTTCATTTTCATTTCATGACACTCAAAATATTTGTTTACTCTTACATTTTGAAAACCTGTTGAAAAAGAAAACTTCTGTCTTTTTTCTCCTTTGCCAAAAAAACCAAGTGTCAATTTATCCATTTATTACACAAACAAGAATATAATGGCAGTGTGAAGAAGTCTTAAACCACACCATATTATTTGCAATGCTCTCAGGGTATTCTGAGACTTCCTAAGAGGGTGTGTGATTAACATGGCTTTGTACATGTGAGTGAGTCTGCCTTATTCTGCCTGTTTTTACTAAACTACTCAAAAAGGCAAAAGACAACTTAATTCAGCTGCAACAAAATATATCCGCTTATTGGATGATCACCCAGCAACAGGTCACAATTGCATGCATACACAAACACAGTCGGGTAGAGTGCCAGGGACAAAAAAGCAATCAGTGTTCGGATGGAACAGGCTGACTTTTAAGCCGAGTCAAGCTTAAGTCAGTCTGGTCAAATTATCACTCAACTCTAAAAGGAGAGGCTGGGGAATAAAGGAAGAGAGAATAGGACAAAGATAGGGGGACATTTGGTAATAGAGAAAGAGACAGCTGTTAAAGTGATGGACAGATCCCAAAGAGAGAGAGAGAATTTCTTATCAGAGACAGATTAGAGTAGAAGAGATGATACAGGAGCTGGATTGGCCAGGGAGATCGGGATCTCCCATTGAAAAGGCAGTGAAGTAAATGCAGAACATTGTGTTTAAAATGTTGATCCGCGTTCACGCTGGATTTAGTTTCCGCTGCTTACCGCACAGTCTGGACTGCACCTTGAGTCTTGTGTTTCTGGCTTCTGTTACTACTGGGCATTCTGTTTAGGGTTCTGCTTTCCTCATCTGTGTTCTCATCCAGAATGTACAGTCTCAATCTCGTTCTCAGATCTCTCCCTCTCTTGTTCTGCCTCCTTTACTCTGCATCTCTGATGCTGTTCTTCTCATCTCATTTTTCTCCTACGTACAGGTCTGTAGATTTTGATCTTTAATTTTTCACTCAGTAGTTATGAGTTCAGTTATCCCAGTGAGATCCACTGTGGGCTCAAAGCACAGCTTGCCTCAGAACTGGCTGATGTATGGGCTTGTATAGTGGTAAAGGGTTTTGAGAACATAACATGTAGAATTGGGTAAGCTGATGGGCAGCTAGTGTTCACCAGACCTGCACACCAGGCACTACCCCATACTAATATGTTGGTTTTCTCTCTAGGTTTAGTACAAATACGGTTCCTTCTCTTCCAAGGTATTGGCTGGTTAGTGGCCTCCTAGTTGTCTGGTTGGCCGGTTGTCTGACCTGCTACATTGTTGGGGACTGTTGCACTGACAGGAGGGCAGGAAGAAGAGCTGGAGATAAAGTTAAGTTGAAATTTTGAGAAAATTCAGAGAGGCGAGATTACTTTGGTTTGGACATGTACTAAGGAGAGGCTCAGAGAGTGTTTGGAGAAGGATGTTGATGAGAGTCTAAGTGTGTTGGGAGCAGGATGTTGAGGAGAGTCTCTTGAGTGGGTTGGGAGCAGGATGTTGAGGAGAGACTCTTGAGTGTGTTGGGAGCAGGATGTTGAGGAGAGACTCTTGAGTGTGTTGGGAGGAGGATGCTGAGGAGAGACTCTGTGTTGGATAAGACGTCCCTTGTTCATTAACACCTTTGCTGGTTATTCTCTCTTCTTTCTTTCACTACTCAGTACCGACATTCTTATTAACCATTTTGTAATAAAAATTAAGGATCAGTAACCCTCCGCTTTTTGCGAGGGTTACATTTCAAGAGCACATGCCTATAGTGAAAATCTGTGTTGTAATGTGTTTTAAATTCATAAAATGCCCATATTTACAATGTAAAAACATAATTGTTATAGTGTAAAAAACCTACCAAAACATTTAAATATCATTTAACACATTAGTCTTGAAGAAAATGTAAGGGTAAACCCGCTCAGAAATCTGTGATGGACTGAAATCAGTGCTGCTGATCTGTGTGGAAGTGGGGGGTCACTGTACTACATTACAATTGTTGTTTTCTTTTTTCATTTGAAACATAGAAATATGTTTTAAATGAACAATTACAAGTCCTAGTGTCTACTTTGTGGAGAGATTAAGGATTCAGTTTCCAACAGCCTTGAAAAATATACGGAGGGATCAATTTATCAGGAAAGAAAATCACATTCCTGCAGCACAGGTTTGCAGTCTGCGGCAGCATATTGGTTAGCCTTGGTTTATAGGAGATTGCATCAGTATTTGGGGCGTACTGGACCAAAAAGTTGTTTTTAGCCATCTGATCAAGTTGATTCACTTTCATCGAGGGCTTAAATGCAAATCATCCATCCTTTGACTGAAACTAATCAAAAACACAATTTGACAGATTTAAACCCCTATTAGACATTTCTGTGGAATGTTCTGTTAGTTAAATATAGAAGAATTGTACCCTGTTGAACGTGAGGCAAGATTTTAGGCCTGTCAATCAAGCTGTTTCTGTCACCGTTGCACCATTGTGCTGATAGGAGCCAATCAAGTTCCATTCTATTCAGCTCCACTGTGAAATTTTAATCCGAATGTCTTTGTATGGCTGAAATCAAGTCCATGTGATTACGAAACCTGGGCTATTTCATCTTTGTGCTCGCCAGTGGAGTATGCAGCTTCTGTAGTCTTCTGTAGTGTCTGGAAGTGAGCTGTGTCCTTTGAGCTCTGTTTTAGTAGTTTTAGAGGCTTTTGTCACAGTGTGCTATGTGCCTGACCTGTGTGTCAGCCTGCATATAACGGACATGATTGAATCTGAACCCACTTAACCTACCTATCTCCCTTGTTCTCTCTGTCTCTCTCCACAGCTTTTCTCTACATAAAACCACATAGCTCAGTAAAATGTCAGTCTTAATTCATTCCTAACTTTGCAGGAAGTCATCGAAGACAAAAGCAAATTCATTTTATGATATAACCACACAGAGCAAGTCCAAATCCAAGCTTTTTTTAATGAAAGAGTTTCAAACACGACTTTTTTTGCTCCCTATATGAAAGCAAATAGCCCATTCTGAATACACATGTTTTAGCAATGACTTTTAAACCAGCACATGTTCACCTATAATTACTAACAGTTATCAAAACATGATGTATGCCTGTTGTAGGTTAATAAAACTGTCACAGTTGAGGTCGCAAGACCCCGGCTGTGGTTTACCTCTTAGAAGACTTACAGGAAACTGGGGATCCATTTAGGGGGTTTTATTAAACGAAAAGCAAACAGAGGAAACAAACAGGGCACAATGGCCGTCAAGGATAATCTAAATGGGGAACAGGAACAGGCAACGGGATGAATCATGAGGTGTACACACGAGGGTGAGGCGATGGCGACATGAGAAATAACTGAACAAAATCTGACTTAAATACAGAAACGTAATGGGGACTAAACAAGAGACAGCTGAACCTAATAATACAAACAGACACAGGGACACGTGATACACAAAACCACAGACACGTAATACACAGACACGTGACAACAGAACCACAACAGAACATGAGTGTCAAAATAAAAGTCCTTGAAAACAGAAACAGAAAAATAACCAAAAAGCAGTGGCTCTAAACAGCCACAGACCGAACCACATGACTATCATAACTAGATCACAGGCTAACGAACAGAATCCAAGAAAAATGTGGAATAACCAAAACGATGCAAATTAATATATTTTATTGTGCTTCAAACATCTTTGACCGCTTTGCTCAGAATCCCCAGAACAAAATACAGACCCAACTCACTGATATAAAAATATTAAAATGATGTAGCTAATCTATTAAAATATGCCTGAATCACCTCTAATACTGATCTTTCTGGATAGATCAGGTTATGCACTTACACACACCCTTAATACATGTAACTTATTTTATGTGCAGCAGCTCCTCCAGAGTTGCATGCTTGCGTTTAGTGGAGTTCAGTGCGAATTGATATAGATTTGAAAGAAAGAAAGGCATTTTGAAGGAACCAGGGGAAAAGGTGTATTCACGGCTGCTCTTATATGCCCTGACTCTCCATGACTCTCAGTAGGAAGGCTGATGTTCGATCTCCTCTAAACAAAGCTGTAAGCTTAGGAGAGGCAGCGCAAGGCTCCCTCTCTTTGTCCTACTTTCAGGAGGTAACATAGTCCTTTCTTTGTCGATGAAGGTAAGATTGTGGACAAGGGAAAGTGAGAACTAAATAATTTCCTTATTTATATATAAAAACATCAGGCCCTTACCCGATTAACTCTTTGTCATTACTTTTGTATTAACCTGACACTTTTCTTTTGAAAGGGTTTGTTAATGTGTGTAACTTAGCTTGCAGTTAATTGGTTAAAAGCAGGTGTTGATCTCAGTGTAGTATTACAGGTATAAATAACAGATGTAGACGACTTAAGCCCTGATGTACATCACTCTGGATAAGAGCATCTGCTAATTGCCGTAACGTAAATGTAAACTCTCATTGAAGAGCTCTTGTTATTTTGTTGATGCCCAAACTATTAGTACTTAAATAAGAGCAAACCTTCCACTCACAATTAAAAGCGGTCCTGCTACCCATCCACCACCCACCAATATGAAAGGGAAGCACTGATCACAAAAGATTAGTCTCTAGACACCATACTCCATTACTGATACAAGACAATGAGTCAATTTGATTCAGGATACTATATTTTGAACAAATTTTGAGTGAAGATATGGGATGATTATGTTATGGTTTATCAGGGACTCAGGAATATTTTGTAGGACATTTATATGTTGGTCTGAGTTGGTGATGCTGGTTGGTGGTATTGCAAACTTTACATAGTGAAATAAACTGTTTGGAAGTTCCAAACATGATGTATTAACCCTTAGAAATCAGGGCATATCAGGGCATATATAGCTGATTTCAACTAATTAAATGGTGTTTGCTCTCCTACTTGCTCACCGTTTGATGCCTTGTCACTTGTTGTGCCAATTCTCTGCCTCTCTCCAGATCTTGGCTATTTGTAAAAAGCCAAATGTGGATGGAGACTATGCTGAAGATTCTCCTGGCTTCAAAGACCTAAAATAAGAGATACTTGAGCTGGAGTTTTTTTTTTACGGGCATTTGCGCCTAGTGCCATTTTTAAAACCCCAGTATTATTATTATTACATGTTTTGAAAATGGATAAAGCATTGGTTTTATTTGACATAGGAACACCAAACAAAGCTCTGCATGATGGCGCATTAATACAAACTAGACGAACTTTCAAATAAGGAGTTGATTTACCACATGACACCAATTAATAATTTGTCATGCCACTTGCATTCAATGAGTTACATGTTAGTGTAATACCCAAATACCCAGTTCCCCAGGTTGAGTGATGGCCAGTGAATGATGAACAATAGAATGCCAAGTTCAGTGCAATGCACATCTGTGTTTGTGGTAGATATAAGGTCATTACCACTCAGTCAGCCCAGCAAGTATCCAAATGATAATGTGATTTATGTCAGTTTCTCCACATTCCAGTGGCTTCTGAACAAGCTCTGAAAACCTGAACAAGTTTTATAAATGGAACTAGCAGCAACATATTGCATTCTGTGGCTTGAAGGTTGGTTAACCACTGGGACCTGCTTTTGTTGGTTGCAAACATCATTCACACTTATCTGCCCTCAGCTCTGTCTGCAATATTTAGTATTTACTCTCCCAACAGAGATGACCAGTGGTCCAGATTGCACTACCCTATCTTTTTAAAATACTATAGAAACCCTGGTGCACGATCAGACCTCTTGAACCTCTGCTTGCTTTCATCACTGTGTGGGGAAAACTGGTCCAGAACCAGCTCTCAGCAAGCTTCTGTGATGTCCAGCCTCCCTAAGGTTGTTTGGGAGAGTGCACACACCATAAGGGCTTTAAATCACATAAACTAGATCAGTGACCCTGGGAGAAGCCAAGCACAGGCAGTTCTAGAGGCAGCAGGCCTCCCACAGCACAAGATTGTGGGCCTGACGGTTCTGCACTCATTCCAGCACCTACACACTCGGCCCTGAGTCGTCGCAAACCACCAAATAATCAGACGTAAAGAAAGTAACCACTAAGAAAAGGCACAGAGCTGGGTGTCCGATAGACCCCACCGTCCTCTGCTCTCTTCTGCTTTCCACTAGCCGTACCCTCTGCTGGCACACACACTCACACTGCTGCATGCTCTCGCTGCACTTTATGCCGCCTCCGAGCCTTCAGCTGGAGTTCAGTAGCTGAAGGCGTAAACACGAACCACACAGCATTCTGTATTCTTCACTTCATATTTTATACCAAAGTCAACAAATTTTTGACTCTTTGCAGTTGACTGAACATTTTCAATTGCACATTATATATAGTCCTTGTTCAAAGTTTGGATACACAACAGAGATGTTTCATTTTTAACTCTAGTAATAGCAAAGCTACTCTAAAATGTAAATAAAAACCACTATTAAAACTGAAACATTCAATTAAAATGATGCACTGTTATTAAAGATATACAAATGTTATTATCTAGTTTCATTAACACACTGTTTTTTTGAGCGAGTGATGGAACATTTGTGAAGATGTGCAGACAAGCTATCATGGGATGCCCTTAAGTCTGTTTCTCAAGTTTTTACTTTAAAAACAAATACTTGGCTTTAAGTTTACTAAAATAAGAAACGGTGTTACCGCTCATACGGCTGCTTTGTATAACAGTTTTTTATCTTTGTAAGAAGCATTTCTAAGCCTTTTGGCTTTTGGCTTTGAAGTGCGAGTCCTGCAGCCATTTTTAAGCACTCTGGCAGAAGAAAAACAGTGAAGTGTTGGATGACTAACAGGAACAACTTAGTCAGGGTGGTTCTGTGATTTATATAATCTTTTGGGTGTGCGTATATGTATATATATATATATATATATATATATATATATATATCTTTTTTTTTTTTTTTTTTCTATCTCTATCTATCTATATATA
>JBBKCR010000016.1:10094769-10112367 GCA_037577295.1 Ladigesia roloffi
ATGAATCAAATCAAATATAAAATCAAAGTTATCTGCCACTGCAGGGCATTCACATTTTATCTAGCAAGATATCCTCAGGGTCCAGAGCAGGGGGGGGCAGATCCACAATGTGTGTGTGTGTGTGTGTGTGTGTATACACTCACCACACACACATGCGCCTGGTTGCTGTTGCCTGTAAGCCAACTCCCTTAAACAGGCGCTGGAGAGCAATTTCAGGACGATTTAATGTTAATTTCCCTCCTGACAAGGCCCTCTGGCCAGACAAGCTCCTTTGAACACCCAACCCCAGCACCCCCCTGCAAACAATAGCCTGCTCGCTACAAAACCCCACACTTCACTTTTTCTGTAATTTGGAGCCAATTCTGCACAGCAGCCCAAACAGACAGTGACACTAAAATTGGAAACTACTCCCTAGACCCTTGGTGAGTGGACACAGAGAAAGCAAATCTGTCAAGCCCCACATTACAAGGATCCTATTACAAGCGACAGGAAAAGTTACGGCACCTTAGTGAAGCAGGATAGCTTAATCAGGATCGAGAGTGTGTGCTGAAACAGAGGGTCCGAAAAGTTCAGGGTATGTGGACCTGAGGGGTGCAGGACCTTCAGAATTCAGGAAAAATGATGTGGCTGGTGAGGTGCCATCCTGTTCCCACCTGCGTGAGTCGCCAAGAGACTGTGGTGCCCTCATTTTCTGAGTCAGATTAGGGTCCGAAGTTTTGAAACTGCCTACACTGGCCCTGCTCTGCCAGCCACAGCTGTGCTTATGTTGCAATGCATCGCAACACTGTTGCAATTTCAGAGGTCTAATTTTAGGGATCACTAGAGTTCTCCCACCTTGCAAAGGAGCTTAACTGGCCCCCTGAACAACTTTGGCAATCATCGGAATATCTTCACCACACCTTGACCTCCAAGTTAAGCCCTGAATACCACCGTCGTCCATCCTGCTATGACTGAATGCAATCCCTGGCTTTCTGTAAGCGTGTATGTCTGATTGTCTGGGAATATTATTTTGTCAAGCTCTGTTGTGTCAATAACAATGTACAACATTCCCACTGGTGGATTGTGAAAACCTCAGTAACTTATGTATGGCAAGCTTCAGCCCATTTTGAGGCTACTCCTTTTCTGAGAGGAACTTGCATTGCTCAAGAAGTCACCATGGATGGAAACGAGAAAAAATATTCTGACTATGTCATTCTTGTCCAGCTAAACTTATCTTTCCTGTGAGAAACCAAAACATCATGGCACTTAGGGGTCAGAGGTCAGGCCAAACAAAACCAGATATTTAATTAAAAGAAAAACAATCCAGGCCTTGAGAGAAAGAGAATAAAGAGGAGTTAAGTACTCCTTCCCAAAGAAATCGAATATAAGATTAGATGCAATAGAAAAACAGAATGCCGGTTCACTGCATGACAAGGACCGACAGCACACAATAAATCATCATGATATCATAAATTCAAGTGAAGAACTAGAAAATGTCCATTAGCTCTGTAGCGTCTGAGAAATATGGACCTTCAAGTCCATGAATTGGCATCAGCTATCATGCACGTATTTACCTTTTTCCTTTTTGCTAAGATAAAGGCATGCTTTTATTTCTTCAGCAGTTCACTGGTATCTGCTGCGGAAAGATTCAAGATTCAAGATTCAAAGCGTTTATTGTCAAGTGTACAAAGAAATTGAATTTCTCTGTGCAGTAAAATTTTTTTTTGCTGTCCACAAACAAATGCCGAGTTAAAGTAAATAATAAAGTAAGATAAAAATGAAAGATTAAGACTAACATTAAAAATATATAAATACTAAAAGAAAGATTTTAAGAAAAATAATAATAAGCATGTTTCAATCAAAATGTAAGGAATACTTTTATTATCTGTAAAAAATATAAATAAATCTTTTTTATCTTTCTTCCATTAAAACAATACTTCAAAATATGCTTAAAAATATGGCCGCATTTTCAGAATCTTAGAAATAACCTGAAGGTCTCATACGCTGAAGCTTGTTCCAAGTATTTCCAAACACAAACCATTTATCTAGGAAGGTCAGAACGAGTCAATATCAACAGACTTCTATGCCCCGCCGCTGATCCTTCAAAGGTTTATCATCTCTTCCAGTTCGTTAGGACTAAACACAATGTGGCAGGAGTAGGAGCAAAGGTCAGGCTGCTGACCTTTTGAGGACCAAGCCTTGATAAGCAACATTTATCACACCTATTTTCTGCAAGTAAATCGCCCTGGCAACCCGCCGAAAGGCCTTCAGTAATGTTATCATGTCAATTTGTGGTACTAATGAAGACCTGCCACTGGCAGCTCACAATACAGGGTGTGTGTGTGTGTGTGTGTGTGTGTCTGTGTATGTGTGAAAAATAAAATATAAATGCTGGAAGTGTACCACGAGGAATGGAAAGAAAACATGGTCAGCTGGCATCATACACGTTAGCACTCATTCAAGACTTACGTCAAACTGGGCGATTTTTTTAATGACTGTGGCCTGGATCGAATCAGGAGCTTCAGACGCTGGCAATCGCAATCATAAAATTGGTACTTTACACATCTTTAAGAGGGTCGTTAAAATTACATTAAAAGTGCACAGCCAACATAACGGGCCAAAACAAGGAGGGGGAAAAAAACTGAGCTGGAAGTCATATACACTGATGAGGTATGTTTACCGTACTCCCAAATTCCAAATCAACCAAAGAGAAAATTCTGGCTTCCGAGGGCTTTTGGAACAAGGGCTGTTTGTACAAACTCAAGAAGAGGCGAGTTACAACACTAGAGCCTGTTTTGAAAATGATGGGCCGCTTTCAGCACAGGCTGAAGATATGTTCTGGGCATCGAGGGGCCGCTCCCCACCCACCCATACACCCAATCTCGAAAACCGCCGCTCAGAGAGGCTTCGTTTATCCGGGCATGACAGCAGGGACATACTGGAACTCATTACATGTTATGGTAGTTACAAAATGTTGAAGATACAGCACACTTGCCAGGAGCTGGGGTGGGGAGCCGGCGTGGGCTGGGCACGTGGACCATCACTTGTCCGAGACCAAGGCGAGCAAGCATGTGAGCTCTGAAAAGCGCTGAGCAGGATCTGCTTTGTTTGTGAGAGCAGTTAGCCGAGAAGTTTGCATCTCTGACAACACGCAGTAGGCAGAGAAAAGAAAAGGAAATCCAGAACCCTTTATGTAGACACATTTTTGTGTTTTCCCAACGGGTCTCTTTCTTGTCTTTCTTCATGTGATGACTTTGCACATAGGGCTATTGTGAAAGACTCTTTAACGGGCAATTTGTTAACATCGATCTTTAAGACTTTGCGCTAGTTGCCATGGTTTCCCCTCCGAACACATAAGTCTGGCTGTCAGGGTGTGAAGTTAATGGGAGTTTAAAAATGAATCATGTCAGAGGTGTTGATGAAAGCACCCTTGAAAGGTGTGTGTAAGGACTGCAATAACGGAAGGCAAAATAAATGAAGGGAGGGAAGACATCCGAGTTTGGCTCCTGGGAATGGACTGATTAAGGATGTTTTGATATTTTTTTTTGCAAATGTTTGAACCTGAACTTGAAAGTTCTCTAGACCAGCGTTTCTCAAACATATTTGTCCTGGGGACCTGTCATGTCAAGCTTTGGGCTTCAGGGCCCTGCATATAGGGAATATATATATATATATACCTATATATATGAATTTTTATAAAAAATTTTAATGACATTTTATCATAATTTTTATGTGATAGTTGCACCTGCTTTCTCACCACTAACTGGTCTAAAGGAGTCAGGCACGCTGACAGAGCCTCTTGGAACTTGTGTTCTAAGTTCATTCTGTTTCTGTTCTTTTTTTCGTGGCTGTCTTAGAGCTTGTCTCGGGGCCAAAAAATTAAACCCGACACCCCCGAGCCCGTGCTCCTTGTGTCCAAACCGACCCGACACATTAGCTTTAATTATCGGCCTGGTTCTCAACTGTGGTTCACTCTCGAGCTCCGAGCCACTCAAATGCTGGATCGCAGCCCGGGGATAGTAGCAGGAAATATCGGGCTGACCCGACCCGCGGGCTCGATCTGGGTTCGGGTTCGGGCAGAGAATCTAAATTCTACTGTCAGTTAAGGAAAAGTGGTCTCACACATATACGTGAGTGGAAGACTCTATCCCAAGGGGGCGGGCCTTGAAGTCGAGGGGGCGGGGCACGCAGTGATAGCAGCGCTGAGATCAGAGCTGGATCTGACCGAATTTTGATTGGTGCAGAACCGACGCTCCGCGGACCGGGGTAGAAGTTCTGATGGCCCGGCACCGGTCCGCGGCCCATAGTTTGAGAAACGCTGCGCTAAAGACTAGATACAGTTACAAAATCACAAGTTTGTACCAGCCAAACATATCATTACAATTTATCTGTCATGTTTGCATCGAGCAAACAATGGTGAATTCAGGCATTTTCCAGCTGCTCTGCAGATTAAGTGACAAGCTTCATGAAAGTAGCATATATTTACTTTGGATTGTTGATGCATTCAGTACAGATTCAAACCCTAAAGAGTGCTTCGGAAAATTACTTTAGCGTGTTTGTTTAGCTAAGCCCAACTTGCATAGAACATAAGTATAAAATATCAGTGACAAGTTGGTAGTGTACCTGAGGAGCCAATACTGAAATGGTGGGTATATCTGGCATTTTCACGTGTTTCAGTGGGTCAGTGGGAGGATGGGGCAGGAGCGACACTCTGCACATCACCACTAAACATTTGCTGATTTGTAGCAAATGCTCCTTATATAAAATAGAAACTCTGGAAACAATTTAGCATGTTATCCCCCCAAAAAATATAAAATAAATTAACATTTTCACATTTATCAATAATTCATTAGTTTTAATAAGAAATATCAGTGTCAATAATATTATCAGCAAAATTCTTTCAATTCCCATCCCTATTTGCAACATGTGATGTTTCATTGCTGTTGTACACGGACATCAGCATGTGGAACAGCAGAGGTGATGGAAATTTGAGACCTGTCTATGTGGGTTTATTTGAGGATTGGGACACTTCCTCAATGTTACCATTAGAATCACATGCTTTGTAAAAGGAAAAATATACCAAAATGGCAAATACTTCGCGTTTTTGTTTCTCAGATAGTCTATGTGATGCTTTGTAAAATATAAGTGAACGGGCAAAAATGCAGGCACACAACTGCACAATTTCCCCTAAAGAACCTGCAATACCAAAATTTTTACTCATTGCAATTGACTGGTGAGTTAGTACAGGATGCAGCGTGTGTGTGATTTTCTCAAAATCCAGCATATTGAAAACTTGGTTTGTTTAACAGGGACCACACCCAGTAATGACAAAATGATTTTTCATAATGAGTTGAAATCATGAATCTTGTCAGTAATGGCAATGAAACATAACTTACTGGATGTATAATTGAATAAAATTAGCATAGAAGTTATATTAAAAAGTGAATGCCTGAAAAATTGTGCAAATACCTGTACCTTGTAACTAAATGTGAGTGTATGTAGGGTTTGTCTTCATGATACACACCTGTATGCCAAACCTCCTGTACTTCCCAGCAAGCTATCGTGTCTCTCTGTGTGTGTCTATGCCCACTCACAGCTCACTGACTCACTGCTGTTATTTTGGTTCGTTCTTTCTTGAAGCCAAGGTGGCATAGAAATGGGCTGAGAGCGCAGGGCTATGTGTGTGTGTATGTGTGTGTGTGTGTGTGTGTGTGTGTGTGTGTGTTGGTGTGTGTGTGTGTGTTTGTGTATGTGTGTGTGGCCACAGGGCTCCGAGCCCATACCCTGTGCAGTAACTCATCGCCCTGTAGATGTGGTGTGGCCGGTATGGCATTAGTGCGGTTCCTGTGTGTTTTGAAGGCCAAATGAAGTGCAATAGTTCAGCCGAGCGTTAATGTCAAACAGCAGTCTAATTTACTGCCTCTGCAGTCCGCCTGCTGAAGCCCGGTGTGTGTGGAAACTCACACACTGTTCCGCAGCCTGTTTGCTCTCAACTCTGTCACATATAAAACCACGCAGCCAGGACGTCAGTGTTACATAATGGTGTTCCTGGAAGGAGTCAAGCCTTCCAAAAGCAGTAAACCTCTCTCTCCATGTTTTTGTTTCCCTCTCTTACCCCACAACTACAGCAACTACCTTACAGGATGAAACTTTCAGATCAGGTACTGAGACTGAACGTTTCCCCTCTCTCTCTCTTTCTCTCTGTCTTCTCGCTAATACATGATGTCTGCGAATGTTATAGAAATTAACCTCTTTTTTATGTTCTTCCCTTTTCCTTGTTCTATTTTTCACCCTATTTCCCTCTTTTTGTGTGGGTTTGCTATTTCTCCACTGCAGGACTCCACAGGTGATGAGAGACAACTAAACAAAACAACTTCATTAATAGAGAGCCAACACCACCACCTACTGCACTGCTTGGAAAAAACCACAGTAAGAAACACACATTTGTTTTTAAATGTCTGGCACCAAAATGTTCAGCAGATCTATTCAGTTTTAGTACTGCAAATTTAAGAAGGGGCCTCTATGGGTCAAATTAGCTGGTCCAGCACATCCCAAATATGCTTGGTTGGATTTAGATCCTGAGATTTGGAGTTAGCGAGTTAGTATCTTGAACTCTTTGTCATGTTCCTCAAGCCATTCCTGAGTATTTTTGTTGCTAGGGTGCATTATCCTACTGAAAAAGGACACAGCTGTTAAGAAAACCTGTTAACATGAAAGGGTATTCTTGGTCTGCAACAATATACGTAGGTTGAATGTGTCAAAATAACATTGAATGTTGTAAAAAATAACACTTGAATGTCACTTCTGATAGTTTCCTAGAAGGTATTATCACAATATTATATGATACAGAATAATTAAATAATAAGTAATAGAATTACAATTTAAAAAAAGTTTGAAGATTGCTAGTGTCATCAGAGGTGTTCCCTTGAGCAAGGTAACGTCCCCACACACTTTATACTGTGATGTGGTGTGTGTCCATGTGTGACAGTAAAAGGACCAACTTATTTTACTTTAAGTATTGCAAGTCAGTTCTGCTAAACATTGCAATTGATTTTTCCCATGGATTGTTTTGCTCTGTCCTATTTCCTATTTATGTCTCAAAGAATTACAATAAACACATATTATGCAACATGCCCTCAGGACATGCAACCATTTTAACATTTTCATTGCAATGATGTTTAAGCAATCGTAAACAGTCTTTATATACATAAACCCATGTACGCATCATGCAGATGTACATCTCACAGTGTACTTTTCTGTTCTCAACATGTTTGCTTCTCTGCTGGTGCGTATGCAGATTAAATGGTCCATCGCCCCATCGTACAGTGCTTGTGCATTATAAATAGAGACAGAGAAAATAGCTATGCATTATGATATAGGGGCCATGGAATTGCTCACCAAGTGATTTACCAGAGTGGAATATCAGAACCTGTTGTGCTTCTTCTTATAAAAAGCCTCTCAGCTTGTATAAAATTATTGCTTTTGCATAATGTGTTTCCACACAGTTTTCATGTTTACATAAGCACCTGATATTCTACAGGCTTCTGAGGCTTCTAAGATTGGACACAGTTTACATTATAAAACAGTATTCTATTGGAGTAAAGCAAGTCCTAACGGTCAATGTGTAATGAAATGAATCAGCTTAGTAGTTTTTTCTTAGCTTGGCAACCAAGTGTCATTATAAAGCCATGCTCAGCAGTCTGAATGTCAGCTCAAAGTAATTTAGCTGTGTTACTGCATTACTATGAACCCATTACATGTGAAATGTTGGTAGGCAAATATAAATTTAGTTCAGCCGTTGATGCCATGGCAAGTTATTTCAGTTTTTGATAGCAATTTGTGTCCATGTAGGAAGAAATTTCATAGCTTATATACATAGGCTAGCTACCCTGTAATCTCAGTGTTTTCTATTTTATTCTAAGTCTCCAAGCAACACATTGTCCTTCTGCACGGAAAAACAAGAGCTGAACGACACAGCATAAACATACAACAACACATGAAGTTGTATTTTAAAGTATAGCAACCCTCCACTTTCACACGGATAAGCAGTCATCGTACCTTACGCCTTTGAAAAACAGCTGACTTTGTCACCTAGGATCCGCCATGAAGTGTCAAGTGGGTGTGGGGCACAAGGCCTGAACAGAGTTACCTCTAAAGTACCCTGAGTGCAGTACCGGCCCCATACACTGCTCCCTGGGCACAGAGTACATGGCTGCCCACTGCTGCACTTGGTGAATGGGTTAAATACATAAGAGGAATTTCTTGCTGTTTACATGGTTTGTGCAGTGGTGTGTTCACGTATGATCCATTGATCAATTACACTTTTAGGTATTCCGCTTCTCCGCCCCTCCCCCCACCACACACTCAGGTTTAGGCGTAGATTCGGGGAGTTTGCGTGCCGCATTAAAATTTTTACTCGAATACCAATATAAATACGAATATGAATAATTTTCACTTTTAACAAATACAAATACAGATACGAACAGCGGTCGCTCTGCACAGCCCTAATATGTATATATGAAAGAATCTTGTAAGATAAACTGAAAGAGTCTAAAAAAAACAGTTTTTGCTCCTGACTTTCCTTCTCTGACATTTCTCTCTCCCTTTCTATCTCTCTCTCTGTTTGACTGTAGAATCACGAGTTTGTGGATGAGCAGCTGTTTGAACAGAGTTATCTGGAGAGTGGGCTTCAGAGTTTTCCCTCACGGAGCCCCTCTCTCTCCAGCCGAGAAGGCATCACAGGGACCTGCTGCTCGCGACAAGCCAAGAAGAGCAGTCAGCCTCCTAATGCAGCACACACACACTCTCACACACACCCACACAAACATAACCTGCAGGAGCTCAGCGCCATACATATCCAGTGTGGAGAGCAACAGACTCTCAACACCAGGTAATGTTTACACACCAAGCGGACATTCAGTCAAAAGTATACACGCACCTGATGGAATGTTAGTACCTTGTTCATTTGAACTTTGGATTTTTATGGCAAATACAAATAATAACACTAGGTTATACATATGCATTCATTTTTAGTTTTAGCAGCCAATGAGGTGTCTGCAGAGGACTAGGAAAAAGTTAATGGAAGGCAAGTGTGCTGTGACTTCAAAGAACATAAAATATTATCCATTTGTTATTTCAGAATTTTTATGTCTTCACAATTCTAAAATGTGGACTAGTTCAAATTAGGACAGCCATACTAAGTAGGCGTTTGTCCACCCTTGATTGGCACTCTGTGGACCAATTTCCCAGATATCGATTGAGCCTAGACCTCAACTTAGAAGAATACCCAGAGGTTGGTTAAGCTTAACCAATGCCCAGGAAATCAGCACCATGTTTTCTGTTGAAGAATGGATGTTTACTATGGATGCACTGAGGATTTCGGACGATATGGTTTTTTTTTGGACCGAAACTGTGAATCACTGTGAATCATGACGCAGGTGATGCATCCTCGGCCTCCATGTGTCAAATTGGTTTAGTGTCAGCATGTTTGCCATGTGGTGCATTTCTAGATTTCTAAGATTTATTTCGATCTCCACGTAAAGTATGAAGCAGAGAAAAGCCCTTTGAGCTGCTTGGGTCTGTGAGAAGCTGGTGGTCTAATGGTTAGTGCTCTTGCCTGTGATCAGGAAATTCAGAGTTTGTTAGTAGTTCAAGTGCAAACAGCACTGCAAGCGGTGGTGTGTTCACTTATGACAGAATGGTCACTTTCTGTCTGTGCTTTCAAAAAGGAAAGACAGTTTTCCGGTGATTACAGTTGATATATGTCAGTGTTTGCTTTTGTTTAGCTATTTTCTTACATGCCTACAGAGAATGTTGTTTACCTTTCACCAGTTTTTAAAGCACTTGTTCTGAATGCAATTTGTTCTAGCACTTCGCTCAGAATATTAAAACTGAATTCACTAGTTCTATGAAAGACGATATTTAAATGTGTAATATTTCAGCTCTCTTGCTTTTAGGCTGGTTATGAGTGGGGGAAAAAAGGAAAATAATTCGTTTCAAATCTTAATTCATATTGTGCATTGTCTGAATGCTAAATAAATATCTTAAAAGTTTTGTACAGATGTACTTTTTAGTAATTTAATAATAATAATTGTTTTCATTTTTTTTCAGTTTCGGTGCATCCATAATATTTACCCAATTCGCAATAAAGATAAGCCGAATTAAATGAAGGCATTTATTTATTTCTCACTCTTTCTCTTCCTCCAGTCGTTCAAGTCTGAACATGATGCCGGATGAATCGACAGGTCTGAACTGTAAGAGCAGCAGTCAAGTTACCACAGCGATCATCAGCATCCCCACACCGCCCACCAACAACTCCCCCAACAGCTCTGAGGCCCCCTCCAACCTTCCCTCCAACTCCAGTGCTGGCGTGGTGAAGGTCTCGGCGCTGTGATGGATATGGCCGGAGAACCTTTGGAAAGGCAGAATGGAATGAGGGGAGGAGAACTCAGGATGCGAAAACTGTGGAGTAGCCTGCCACCTGCTGGCAGAAAGACAGCACTGACTCAGACTTGGACTGAACAGCCAACAACAAGGGGGTTAAAGACGATGGAAGAAAAAGTGTGTGTGCGCGTGTCTGTGTGTGAGAGAGGTTACGATAGCAGAAGAGCCATAAGAATCAATCTGTCCCGAGGTTGATGAGATGAGGATGTCAAGAGTCACTCTTCATCAAGCACGTTCTTTGTTTTTTGTTCCTCTTGTCTTTATTGTCTTGTTCTCCTTTAACCAAGTACTGGCTGCTTTCACAAGGACATTTTGGTGTCTGTCCAATTTGGGTTTCTGGTTGGTTGCATTCATCTCTGTGGTTAGAGAGTCGAGCTGCCGGCTGAACTTCGACAGAGAAGGAAGTGAAATTGTTGAACTAGACGGCTCTGGATGTGGACGGCTTCTCCTCGGTTTTGCTCTACATCAGTGTGACTAACTGAAGCCCCACCCTAGACCATCTTGTACGGGCTCATGCATGGTTACATTCCTTCAGAATTTCAGCTCTGAGCAAATTTATTAACTGTTTTTCAGTGGAACCTGATTTTTGTTTGGTTTCCATTTAAATCAGTGGCAAGAGGTGCATTTTGGACAGATACCAAAAGGTCCTTCACCACATAACGTGATTGTTGTTTGTTTGTCAAGAACATTTTTGCTTTGTTTGAGATTTTGTTTCCACCACAACAAAAGGAAACTAATTCAGACATATTGTGTTAGTTTTTTTTCTTTACTGATTATCCATTTGTGTTGTTGCTATTATCTATATACCAAGGACATCATATGCAGCCTTTCCAAATCCCTCCCATCTCGTGCTTACTTTTGCAGCTGATTTAGCTCTACAAAGAGAATTAAAAAAATCAACAATAGGGTTAGTGAGACAATAATGTGAAAGTTTTCAACTTTTTACATTTTATTTGTACATCAAATCATGTGTGTTTAAGAGAAATGTAGAGTAGTGTGTGTTAGGACCTTTCAGTGTGTGTGTGTGTGTACATGTGTGCGTGTGCGTGCATGTGTGCCTGAGTCATATCCCCGTAAGCTCTCAGCGTGCGTCAGCCTGGAGCCTTTCACACAGTATGTGCCTCTCTTGGGGGAGAAGGAGCTTTTTTTCCTTTTCTCTAATCCACTTCTCTCTCTCCCCTTGGGAAACTGTATCCTTCTTGGGGTCTGCAGTGTTGAGCAGACAGTACAGTGATACAACATCAATCTGCGAATTGTCAGTGATCACCTTGTACAGCAGAACCAAAAAAAAAATGATAGGAAGGATCATGAAGTGAGTATTCACACTATCAGTGACTATAAGCACAAGGCATTTGCTGAGAATTTGCGAGTAGGATATGTATTAAGCCTTGGTTTCATTGTGAATATTGTTAATAGGATATTTTATAATATTTGGCCATTGTTTGGCAAAAAACCAGTGCAGCTGCCGCCCTTCTCCTCTCTCACTGTGGTCCAGTGCTGCCCTGTCCCCTCGTGTCACCGAAACCACGCTTTCGATAGTTGTTTTGGTCCTTAATGTTGGTTTCTTTCCTGCTCGGTGGACACTTTATTGAAAAAAGTTAACCTTGTTATATGTTTGTGAGTGTGTGTGTGTGTGTGTGTGTGTGTATTCTACCTGCATAGAAACTTTTGGTGTTTGTCACCCTTGCGTTGATTTTTTTTTTTATTCTAAAAGCGGACTGTCTCCAGCAAACTCAGCCATGAGCATTTTGTTCCACCATGACTGCGGAAGGGAAGGTTTGACTGATTTTCCCATGGACCAATCAGATCAATTTTTCATTACTCCCTTTATTCCGTTTCTGTTTCTTTGCCATTAAGATGGCTTTGCCAATATGAACGTGTATGTGTTAACAGTTTAGGAGGGGAACCACTGAACTGATTCATGTTCAATGTTTCATACTCACAAACTCAAATCATGTCCTTCACGATGTTTTTAAAGTGTCTAAAGTGATTGAGGGTTTGGGTATTTTCTTTGGAAACACACACACATTTCAGTGTTCATTTATCTATAGTCTATGCGGGAACACTTTACTTTGACCCTGCTAAAATCACTGACTGTAATGGCTTATGTCAGTTTGTCCATTAATGTAAATAATCCAGTAAATACAAGAAAATCTTATGAACCTATTCAAATGTTTGATGTTAAATTAGCATCAAAATATATGTATATGTATATATATAGGAAATAGTAGAAATTAGGTCTTGTGTCATCCTTTATTTCTCCATATTTTTGCTAGAATTCCTTGTATTTTAATGTTGATGAATAATTCTCCAGGCTTCATTCAAACAAAACAAAGCACATCTAATTTAAGCCCTGATCCACAGGATTAGAAAAATCCAGATGACCAGGCGTTGATCATACTGGTGGTGCTGAATGCTGAGTGCTTGGAACTACTTTAATTAGACATCTTGCAATTTGCAGCCTTTTTTTAATTCCATGTACTTGAGACAAGACTGTTGAACAGGGATACAATAATATTTAGTATTTAGAATGCACCAACGAAGAAAGCACAAATACAAATGAGGGATGGCTCAAGATGTACAGACACACACACACACACACACACACACATATACATATATATGTATATATATATATATATAATATGTCGATGAATATGGGTGAAATATAAAATATAGGACCTGTCAGGACCACATGTGCAGTTGCTCTGACCTGTATATGACCTGGGTTATGTCAGTTTTATTTTGCAGGGTCCAAGTAAAGTAGCACCATCCATGTTTGTGTCTCTCTGCCTACTGCACTTTGGTGGCGTTTAGAGGGCAACATCCATGCACATGAAAGATGGGCAAAGGGCATCTCCAAGTAACTCATACAAATATGAAGGCTGTTTTTTCAAGATGTTTAAGTGGACATTCCTCTTCCTGTCACTGAGCCCTTGAGCAGGTGCGGATGTTAAAAATCAACCCTAAACACCTTAAGATCACCACCAAAGCTGTGTAAAAGTCCAGTTTTTTGGGATACATGGCTTTGTGAAGACATGTCTTCTGCTGACGGTGACAGTTTAGTACACCAGCACATAGAGGAAAGCTCCTTTCTTCAAGAAATGCGGACGAAAACAAATCCAAGACCACTAGTTCCCTGTGTCCACCTAATGAGACTTATAATGACTTACTGCATCAGCCTGCATAAAGGCACTAATGTGGATTTTCCTTTGACCAGCAAAGTGTTTCATACCTTTCAGCAGGAGTTCATGAAAGCCTAGATGAGTGGTCAACATCAAGAGCTCTGAGGTTTCATCTGCTATTCTCTTTGAGGTGTGCACCCAATCAAATGTAAGCTCTATCGAGAACACTATAGAGGGAAGTGTTTTCTCATTCAGTTCAAATGTTCACCATCCTCTACCACACCTTTATATTTGATTGAATAAATGAAGTGGTTCATTTAGCCACATACAGTGGTCCCATTCAAAGTTAGATGTTTCAAAATGTAAAACTGTTATAATGTTTGTGTTGTGTATAAGACACCTGATGTTGTCAGTATTAGGAGGAAAAAGCACATTATTAGCTCCAAGCATAGGAATATCAGGGTGCCCATGCAACTCATTACCAAATGATTCATTAGCTGTTGTTTTGAAAGGAATTCAGAAGTAAATCTCTGAAAAAATGTACTGAAATAAAATGGTTATGACTTACCATGGCTTACCACTTACTCCAACAATTAGCGCTCAGTAACACACACCAAAATAAGGCATTTGTTAAAGAATTTCACAGGTAGCTGTGTGACCTGATCTGTAGATATAACAGCATAAATGATCCAGTCTATTTATATAGTCAGTTTATTATTCAACTTCAATTGAACTCATACCTTCCTATGAGAAACAGGATTTGTTTTGCTCATTCATGGTTTGAACGCCAGATAACATGCAAACTTAAAAGAAATAAAGGTGCCCAAAAGGGGTCTTTGGAGTGATGTCTTAGGAGGGCCTCTTTTGGTTCCTTATAAAGACCATTCTTGTGATGCGAAGATCTTTTGTAATGTTTGAAGAACCTCCAAATGACATGAAATTTCTATACCAACAACAGGTTTTTTTTCCTAGAAGTCCTAGCCAAGAAATAGCCTTTTATGTTTAAGGGTGTGGTTTTGTATGTGTTGTCTAGTTCATTTAAGGTGTCAGCTAGTGAAACCCAAACTCTGCTAATTCCATTAAAACTCATTAGAATTTAAGTGGACAGGAACATGGTTCATATCTGTGACGTGTCCGTGTGGATGTGCAAAAACTGTTTCTGACCAGTTGAGAAGGAGTAGCATTCTGGTTCTGGTTGTTAATATGATTAAAATTCTCCATGTCTACAAGGGGAATGAGAAAGTTACTCAAATATTTCAGGTTTATGGTGTTTAAGTGTAAGTTAAGAACACTCCTTTTCTTCGTTATTCCACTCATGTTCCAAAGTGAAGAATTGTATTCGGTCTCTCTTCCAGGTGTTGCTTTCCCTCCACTTCATAGTCCTTGTTTTTGTTCCTCGCTCTCTATCTCTCTTTTGCTCTCTCACTTGCTCTCTCTCTATCTCTTTCCTCTCTCTCTCTCTCTCTCTCTCTCTCGCTTTAGCTCATATAAAACTATCATGTTGTTTTGTTGACCTTACTTCTTTACCTTCTCTGTCAGATGTTGAATATATTTTATGATTTTGTCTTGTCACAACTGTGAAACGCCTGATAAATTACCTATAACTGTCACTAACTCTCTCACTGTGTGTGTGTATGTCTGTATACTTTTCAGTTGTCTAAACTCCGTTTATTTTCACTTCAAAAACAGATCAATCCTGAAACCAAAAAACCTCCACTGGTTCATATGAACAAAAGTACATGAAGTGCTTTGCATTTCTGGTTCAGTAACAAAGGCTATGTTTAAAATGTGTCCCTGTTCTAGAGAAGGACTGCATTTCTATCTGACTTGCATTACTTAGGTATACCTGAAGTTATTTGTGCTGAATTATCAACAATATATGTATAAAAATACAGAACAGTGACAGAAGTAATAGCAGAACTCTTCTTGATACTGCAGTGGGGACAGAAAAGCCACTAGTGAAAATTAAATTTCTTAATTTTTTTAAATTAATAAATTTTGTTCATTGCAAATTATATCAGCACCACAATTGTAAAGGAAAGTACAAATGTGGGGGCTGGTATGTTCCACTTTGCTTAAATATCAAATTAGTTCATTCATACCTTTAAATAACAGAAGCTTTTTGTTGTTTCCAGGTTTATATTGAAAAAAATCCCAAATTTTCCATGCAGTTTTAGACGTTTGGTCTCCAATGTACATAGGACCATTTCAAAAACCTCTTATGGACCATATGTAACAGGTTCCCCCTTATGCAGAAGGTCGTTGTGGTTCTATATATTACCATTTACCAAAGAACCTTCAAAGAACCTGGTTTTAAGGACATAGAGTTAAAACTGTATACACCAGTAAACCACGCCTTCAAAAGCTGGTTTCACCCTAGTTAGACATGTGAGAACTGGTTTCATCAGCATTTGGATGGTTGTCAGAAGATTTTATTTTGATATTTATTTTGATTTGTTTTAAAGTACAGTATATGAATTTTAAACAAGTTTTAAAAAGTAAAATGTCTGAAACAAAATTACTGAGACAAAAACCCAAGAACATTGGAAAAGTTTTAAACTATGGCGAGTGAATTAATAAAATAAAACTTGCCCTTTTGCATGTAATTCCAACTAATGCATCATAAGCCACTCATTTAATTTTAATTCTAGAAGTGCTGGTAAAGAAACATGGTCAGTTTACACTTGAATGGTTTATAAAATTTGAGGTCATTGATCACTATTATATTAAGCTAAGAAAGAGAAAAGCTCTAATATTAAAAAAAGTCACACTATATTAGAAGGAGAGCCAAAGTTTCAAGTTAGTTTAAGGACTCCAAAGGTCTTCATTTGTCTCTTTTTACAAGGTATAATTCACATCACTGGTGTCCATATCAGAATTTAAATTAAAGTAAATACATTAATGATGTATTTAGTTTAATGTAATGTTTCATTTCTGAGCTGCCATTTGAATCCTGATCACTATGTGAGGAATGATCCACCAATTAAGTGTGGGATCAGTCAGTCCTCCAGTCAGAAGTTTTTGGAGCTGTGTGCAGCAGTTTTTGCACATTTTCCTCTTCTTCTGAGCAACAGTTATCCTCAGTGAACGTCCAGTCAGTAGAGTTGCAGTAGTCCAGTTTGGAGATGACCAGAGAATGGACAACTAACTTAGTGTGCCATCATCAGTGCAGAAAAAAAGGATAAATCCCCAATCAGGTCTGTACAGATGTAATACAATATTATCCATATACTCCTGCATCATTCACACTCTCCAAATGTGCCCTGCTTCTCTATAGTAGCATAAATAAGTAACCAAAAAAAGGCATTAAAAAAAATGATTTATGCTTCGACATTTTCCAGTGTTTTCTTTTTTATTCAAAGCACCTCATGGATATGGCTCATAACTCTCACAGTCAAATTCCCATTTGGATAAGCCCAGTGTGGTGATCACCTCGCAGCTCTTGGCACAATTTACAAATTCACAGAGCATAAGGACCAGCACCAGTGGAAGCCAGAAGAGGATGGCCGGTATGATGATGATCTATAGCCGCCTGGCCAGCGTGCCTGCCAGTCTATTCTTGCCCAGCTTTGGCTTTGTTGGTGCTGACACACACAGCGCCAATGGTTAACTCTGAGGGCATGTACCGCTCTGGCCACAGCATCCCTCCCCTGTGCCTGCGCAGGATTCAATATGCAGCCCATCGAGGCCTGTGCTGTCCATGGTTCTGAAAATGCCACAATGGGGCTTTCCGATAGACACTCTTGGCTAGACAATCATATTAAACACATTTTCCCCGAATTCTGGAGCCTGAACTATGAAGCGTGATTATCTAACCCTGATTCAACACGTGGTTAAATTGTGAAATTGCGTTTTACAAAACGAGGCATGAATCAGTGTTGTGAATCAGTATATACAGTGGGGAAAAAAAGTATTTAGTCAGCCACCGATTGTGCAAGTTCTCCCACTTAAAATTATGGCAGAGGTCAGTAATTTTCATCATAGGTACACTTCAACTGGGAGAGACAGAATGTAAAAAAAAAATTCAAGATTTGACATGGTACGATTTTTA
>JBBKCR010000016.1:10117244-10134152 GCA_037577295.1 Ladigesia roloffi
TATTTAATAAAATGAGATTAGCCTCACCAGAGATGCAAACAGAGGGCAGGCCTTTGGAGGAAAGTACATCAGCCAGGTGCTGTGCTCTGCAAATAAATATCAAATCAGTACAGCAAAAACATTAATACTCTTTAGAATTTAGAGGAGTCAGATTGGATCAGGAGTTCAGTTTGACTATGTTGTTTTGCAAAGACAGTAAGGAAACATGACCGAGTACCAGATTTATAAGCCAATGTTCTGCCTCCAAAATCCACAAGGGGGAATAAGGCAACAGCCCCCACAAAAACCACAATTTAAACCAGTGATTATCAAACTTGGGGTTGACACATATGAAACCATTGTACACTTATTCTTATGCATTTTTGAGACTGTCTTATCCAATAGATCCCCACAGCAGTAATAAGCCATCATCATTATAAACTACAGAGAATGACTTTGCTGTGGGTAGCTGTTAGCAGTTACTTAATTATTCTTATGCAGCTATTAGTTTACAGCCCTAAAAAACACTCACATATGGAGCCTTACAGAAGCTCTTTAGAAGAAGAAGTCTGCTGTCTTAAGCAGTCACCTCACCTGAGAACAAGATTTATCAGCTTCTAAAGTACAAACCATTTTTTAAGGGACTGAGTTTGATTAGGTCACCAAGTGTTTTGTGACGAACAGGAGTTGCAAGATAAGTTTCAAACATTCAAAAATGCATTTTTTAAATTGGATTAAACATATAGTATTGGAATATAAATAATGTTTTTCATAGCCCTAGCTCCCACCGTAACAGTAATTCACCTAATTCCTGGCACAAAATGCACCAGGACTGCAGGAATGTGGAATACATTATTTAATTATATTGAATAAGACAATACAGACATGTCTCTGGCAGGGTAAATATGAAAACATGCCAAACCTTGTGTGCAGATTGGAAAAGACCAGTGCCTGGTTGAAGGGAACTTTACTGAAGAGTTCTAAAAGATTCTGCACCTTCTCCTCAAATATCTTATAGGGCAGGGCATGTGAGCGCACCAGCTTATAGTACTGCTTCAGGCCTGCAGGAGACAAGGAGAAAAGGGAGAGAAGATTAAAACTCAATGCTCCGAATGTTCTTTTACCTTGATTAGCCTATGAGAAAATGGCTAAGAGGAGATGTAGCCTCACCGATGAGTCCGGGGTCAGTAGGGTTCAGTCGAACAAACGTCGGCTCTCGCATGTACCTGCACAGGTGCTGCGCTAAGGATTCTGGGTAAGTGGCAGATAGTGCCAACATCTGTTTGTTCACTGGCAGAGAGGAAAAGATCCAGCTGAAACAGAAAAAATGAGTGGATTTTACTCTTGTCAAACATGGTAATGACATACTATCACGTTCATGAAGATCTACACCAATCAGCCACTACATTTAAACCACTGACTGGACACTGGTCATTACTAGTGATGGGCCGATCCATGTTTTTCCAGTTCCGATACGATTCGGATACACGACTATCGATACCGATACAGATTCTGATACAATACATCTTTTTACTTTGATATTAGCATTATGTTTGGTGGAATAGTTCTTATTGTTAGTATGGTTAAATCACAGAATAAATAAACTACTAACTGAACTGAAATATGAACTACATTGAATTCAAAGGCATTCCAAAATAATTTATTTTTCACAAAAGGTAGCAGCAACAGCTGTAAAAACAAAAACACAACAATCTTGTCTGAATCTTTTAAAAATATGTCTATTTTAGCAGCAACAACTGTGTAAAAAATAGAAATCGACCGATATATCAGTTTACCGATATTTTACCATAATCGGTTATCAGCATTGTATTATCGGGTTTACCGATAAACACCGCCATCTGGTGGGCGTTTTGAGAATTATGTGCATGATCACCATTGCAGCAGGACGTCCGAGGGGAAAATTAATGCAAAGGTAAAGTATTCTTACTTGCTTTCCTATATTTAGTCAACTTTATTAAACATAGTGCCTGAGTGTCTGCTGCTGACGCATCTCGTATCATACAGTGTCGAGTTTAAGATCCCAAGCAAGCTGTGAACTAGAATATTGAGATCGGGGCTGTCTGGCCATAATATTTACGGCTATATTGGAAACCTAATCAGATACCATATCAGATCGAGCCCACCTCTAGTCATTACAATGTCCCCTTTTAAGACGCGAGCTATATGACTCAGAATGCAAAAAATCAGTTCCTCAAGGTGATATGTTGGAAGCAGGGAAAAAATGGGGAAGCAAATTTGATGATTGCCAAACTGTAATACTAGATGACTGGGTCAGAGGACCCACCTCAAAACTTACAGGATTTAAAGGACATGCTGTTAACATCTTGGTTCCAGATGTCTTGTGAATTCCATGCCTCAATGTGTCGGAGCTATGTGCAAGCATGAAGTAGGCCTTCACAACATTAGGCCGGTACATTTAATGCATGGCTCATCAGTGTACAATGTGAAAACCATTAGTACACTTGTTATCCCTAAAGCATTCATCCCAGCATGTGTGTGTGTGTGTCTCACTTGATCTGCTCCTGAAAACTGCCCTCCTCCAGAAGTTTATCTGCCTCATCCAGGACAAACAGCCGGATGCTTGTCGTCAGTAGAGCTCCTAACTCTATCAACTGCTTTATCCGACCTAACACAACAAATAAAACAATAGCAAGCTCAAAACATTGCTCTTCACCATTTAGTGCACTAGAGATCACACTTGCATCACTGCATGAATTTCATGCATCTGGCTGCATTCAGTCTGACCACAAAATCAAATCTAGTGAATGTAATGCAAGTAAATATTTGCTGCTGGTTTAAATAAAAAGTCAACATTTATATATATATATATATATATATATATATATATAGCTTTAAGTCCATAGAATATATTCTGACACACTAATTACTTCTTGTACCTACCCGGTGATCCAATAGCAATGTGGCATTTCTTCAGATGGAGCTTGTCCTGACTGACAGGCCGACCACCAATAAACACATGGCACTCCAGTCCCTCCATGGCACTGCCTATTGCCATGACCACTGCATGGATCTGTACCGCAATCTCTCTGGTAGGTGCCAATACGAGAACCTGAGAGAGCATCTCAGAGTCAGTTTCTAATTTTATATTGACAAACATATCTTAAACTTTGGAATATAGAACACTGACAATTATTGAAATTTATTCGGGAATTCTCATAAATATGTAACCCTACCTGAGTGGCAGCATTCTCCAGACACAGTGAATCAAGGGCAATGGTGGCAAACACACAGGTCTTTCCTGTACCAGATTTCGCTTGAACAATAAGGTCTGAAAAGCACAAATATCAAACTAAGGAACCTCCCAAATCACCTTTTACAGACAGAACAAAACTTTAATACTCATTCTTAAAATCACACTTAAAGAAATCGTAGAAAACACGGAATATCTAAAAGTGAGAGTCATCAATTGGTCATACATGCACACCAATGCACACAGTGTGAACAGCACGAAATTCCTTCTCTGTATTTAACCCCCTTCACCAAGTGAAATAGCGTGCAGCCATGAGCCAGTGTGTGGGGAGTGTACTGGGGAGCAGTGTGTGGGGACGATAACTTACTCAGGGTACATCAGTGGTACCTAGCGGCCTTGGGGATCGACCCACCACTATCTCATCGCAGGGGGCTTTCCCGTATAAATTTTTGTTTAAGTATTTCATCAAATACCGTATTCGTAAAACACGTTATTTGGTCAGGTGTCCAAGTACTTTTGTCCATTTAGTTTTATTAAAATAATTAATTAAGTAAACGTATTTTAAGGCTTAAAACGGGAAGTATATAAAACACCTTAATACTGGATGTTATATACTTCCACTGCAGTTCTTCACTACGTTTTTAAGCCTTAAAAATACGTTTCCTTAAATCATTGATTCATCGAAGCAACAGTACCTTCATTATATGGACAAAGTACTGGGACATCTGACCATTACACCAATAGGTTTTCCAGATGATATGGCCAATACGTCCAAATCTCAGAGAATTCGACTAGCTATTCTGCACAACACACAATACTTGTTACCACTGCTGCCGATAATGAGGATGATGACGATTGCGATCATGATGTTGATCATGATAAGGATAATGAAGCGTATTTAATAATGGTTTCATACCGAGTCCACAGCGACCCAGAGGAATGGCCTTCAGCTGAATGGGTGATGGTCTCTGAAAGCCAGAGGCTGAGAGACCTTCCAGAACGGGCTTCGACAGAAGTAAAGAACTGAACTCCACTCCATCTGAGAGCAGGACATCGCCTGTTCTTGTCCTGATGTCTATGTGGTGAGCAGTGTGTCTCATGGGCGCAGCCATGTTCCTCCCAACCCCACAGCTCTGCTTCTATTTGTTGGTGTCGTTGTCGTTCCGCCGTTCCGCCCCCTGCGGTATAGGAGAGTAACTACAGCTGTAGTTCCTACCCATGTCCAACAGATGGCGAGGGCTGTACCCACTGACATCTATTTTCATAATTTTTTTAACAGGCCATACCTCCAATTTGAGAACAGCCTCATTTTTTTCCAACATGACTTTTCCCAAAAGTCCATAAAGACACGGTGGAATGAGTTGGGAATGTGTAATATTTTTAGGATGGAGAGATTGTGAGTCAGGCTTCTGGTCCAATATAGTGTCCGACCTCAGAAATGCTCTACAGAATGAATGGGCCACAAACTCCCACAGAAACTCCAAAATCTTTTGGAAAGCTTTCTAAGAAAAGTAGAATCTCTTTACTGATGTCTATGCATTTCTAAAGGCCTGTCCTAATATTCTCCATTGTAACCTCTGAAAGGAATGAACAAAGATGGAACAATAAGTGTGAAAACATACTGGTTGCCTTTTAATTTAACTTCTGATCCAATCATCTAGCACCACAATTTGGCAATTGTTATAGTAAGTAACTATATTTTACATAATTTTATTGTTTTAAGTTTAATAAACTCAAAGCAAACGAGTTACTTACTTTTTAAAGTTAGAACTCTGAATCTTTCATTAAAGTAATAAATTATGGAACCCTTCAAACACAGGGTGTTGTGCTCATTCTCAGCATCCTTGGCCTGAGGGTCTGAAACAAAAGATAATTGACACTCACGAGGTAAAGCCTAAATATATCTATATATCTTCTCTCAGGTACCTGTAATAGTTAGAATCTGTTAAATATGTCCGATGTCTATTGCAAGAGTAAGAATATGTTCAATAATCTCTATCAAGAGTGCAGTATAAAATTGTATCTATAATTAAAACAATCTTCAGTATTACGCTTCCTATGATCTGGAAATAAAAAGACAATGTACTACTGATGTAATTATGGTTAGACCTATAGAGGTGACTTTTCTCATTACATGATGACTTCATTGATCTGATGAATGAGAACAGTAGTATTACTGTAACTCCACCGTGAGCAGCAACCTGAAACCAATCATCACTTTGCTTCGGGTTTAAATTCAAACATCCTACTTTCCCACCGCTCCTGTCCAATCAGGACGAATCTCAGTGCATTAACTGGACATAAAGCTGAGTCAGTGAACAAAGGAGACAGTTCCATTCTTATGGATGAACCCCTGCCGAAGTGTCCATTGATCATCTATTGACTGCTGGCTTTAGAGCTAGTTTGGTATTGTACTCCGAGGACCGTTAGTTAAACCCCTTAGAGCTCCATCCTGGACAGGTCAGGTGGAGCCTGACACGTGGAGTCAAATCTCTGCGCGCGGTGGTGGGATCTCAGAGGGACTTTCTTAATCACAGACCTCAGGGAAGATAGAAGTGATACGGCTGAGCACACAGTGCTGTGAAGATCCTGGAGATCCAGCTGTGTGTGTGTGTGTGTGTGTGCGCGCGCGTGTGCGTGTGATGCATTCTGGGTCTGTGAAATCACGGAATTGATCTAAAGTGACTGAGGCGGAGGGAAGATCACTCGCAGTACTTTAGCTCATACTTTCACTCGCTGCTCGGAAGGAGCCGAGAGAAGACACTCCTGCATACTCTGGAGCTCCTGACTGAAACAATCCCCTAAATTGCCCCGATGGAGCCGGAGCGCAAGGACATGGACACCTGCCTGACGAAATTAAAGCACGAACTGGTGAGAATCCCCACTTCGATGCATATTCAAATTGCATTAACACATTAATCTGAAGTTTAAAGACTTATACATTTGGTCCCTGTACCCGTCTGAGCACAAGTCTGTGGTCATTGTCTCTAGTCAGTTTACAGTACAGCTGTATTGAATAGTAGCGGAATCGTTTTGACTTTGGACAAAGCAAGGAAAAAAGTCCAGTTTGTTTGTAAAAAGTTTGACGGGCGGTACTGTTCAAGTCGGCACAGCTTGAACAAGTTAGAAAGCCTGTACAAGATCACACAACATTTTTGCTTTTTTAATCAGTTTCTGGAGAACACCCACTCGAACTACTTCTTTCCTCAGTGAACAATTTCTATACAATTTCTCTTTTCATAATGTTGGTTTAAACTGATTGCTAGCTGCCTCCACTGTAATTTTGGGTTTAGTCTGATTTTAGTCTGGGTTTTGAATCAGAAGTCCAGCAACGCTTCTTTTCAGGTGGGACGCAGGTGGGATTGGACATAGTTTGAAATGGGTGAAGCTGATTGGCGGCTCTTTCTGCTCCCGCCCTATCAACCTTTTCTGATTGGTCATTATGCGAACACCGTGATTACGTATGTGATCTGTACAGGATGCTGAAGTTCCTGAAAAGCCAAATAGTGAAAGTGGCAATAGCGAATTGGATAATGTTCATTTAAATATTGATTTAGGCTTACTAACGAATAAGATGTATTGTGGAGTGAAGTAGATCTTAGAATTTCAGGTTATATTAGATCTTTGGTCGTAATGGAAACAAATATCATATGCCCAAACAGAAAAAATACATTTTTTATTTATTTATCCAGTCAAAGGAAACGGAACCCGTTTTTTAAAACAAGGATTAAGCCTTAGTCCTGGACTACACAAAATTATAAATGTGGATTTTCCACTGAAATTACTTGTTCATAAAAACAGGCTTCTCTATCTGGGAAAGCAGCCCATTAAATCAGTCTATTGCAGCACTGCCATTTGCTCATTTAGAAAAAGTCCACTACTCAGCAAGTGTTGAAAGTGGAACTGTTTGAAGCTTCTTTCTGTGTCCCATGAGCCTGATGTTGTCTAATGGCTGGATTTCTGCTAAGACATTTGTGTGTATGCTGGCCAAAAATGTAGATTTTCTCGTGGGAGTGGTAGCTCTCGTCGTATAGGGCTAGAAAAGATGGAATGGAACAAAGGCTGGCTTTGTAGTCCAGCGATTCCCAAAAGAGAGCTGGTCTTAAAGCTCCCTGACATGTCGGGCTGTATTGGGTGCACAAGCTTAAAACCCCTCAAGCGAGTCGACAAGGCACAAATGATGTGCAGAACAGCTCATACACTGAAGTATGAGGCATTGCTACTCCCTACTTTTCAGTTATTTTAGCTTTATCTCTGTTAACTATATATGTTGCAGAAGACCATAGACAGTCATTTTTATGGGGTTTTTTTTCCAGAAGTACAGAACCTACAGATGCAGCAGAAATATGATTACTTCAAATGATTTAATATATATGATTTAGTATTTTCTTCATTCTCTCTACACATTTCTCATGTAATACATGATTTTATTTGATGTTTTTTATTTTATGAAATGGTCATTGATCAAAGGACAAATGAAGAGAAATAGAAAGAGTCTAGGTTTAAGCTGTATAACTAAGGCTGTGTTCAGCGTGTACTTTAATGCACACTCACTGTTAATTCTTTTGGATGGTCCTGCCCAAATGAAAATGACTGCTGGTGACAGCTTTGAGCACAAGGACTGGAGGTCAGTGTGCCTGGCACTGCATGCTGGAATTCATATTAATCTCTATGTGGTTGCATAACTACAGTCTACCATTATTTAACTTACTAGGACTCGGCATTATAGCAAATGCCATAGTATTTGGATTGATGACCCAAACACACATATGTCTTATACTGATTGCTACTTCCTCCAAAAAAGGTCAAAATCTGCTGCAGGGAATGTGCCATTGCTGCAGTCTCTTTTGCCTGCAGGGCCAATGAGTCAGTGTTGGCCCAAATCTGAACCCAAAAAAGAGCAATGCAGTCTCAAAACAACTCATGAGAGATATTTCAACACCAGTACTGACAAGGGAAAAGGGAAATATTCAATTAAACATTCCAACAGAAAGACACATTAAGAGGCCACAATAAAAATACCATGTATTCATTAGTTCCATCTGTGACTAATATTCTCCTTTAGACCCTTCAGTTTAAATCAAGCAGTGTGGTATTAAATTCAGGAGAGTCTACTGTTCTCAACCACACAGCATTTTCTTCTCTTCCAAAACGCATGACATTTTCTTGAGATGAGAAACTGAGAACGCCTTTGTTCACTGAAAGTTTCTTTCTCCTTCTATCTCTTCAATGCTCTCATACGAAGGAGCAAAACTAGGTCAAGTCCGCACAGCAGTTGAATGCAATTGAATTACAGACAAAGTGTTCAGTATGAACAGCTGATTCTTATTCCCCACGTCATTCCATTCAGGCCCACAGACTAAAACACAGAGTCCGTAAAAATATAAGTACACCGCATATCTTTTTTTTCTGTCTTTTACATATAAGAAAACACCAATATACCAAATACCGATTTTATTTGTCACATGCATACAAGTATAACACACAGTAAAATGTTTTCTCTGCATTCAACCCATTCATTAAGTGAAGCAGGGGGTGGCCACCTTGCTCATGTTTACCCCAGCGGTGACCCTAGCAGTTGGGATTTGAACCCCAATCGTCTGATTGCAGGGCCAACGCCCTAACCACTAGGCCATCCTGCTGAATGGGATAACTGGATCACTGAAAATGGGTCAAAATGACATTCGATCAAAGTATTGTTAAATTATCCTGAATATAATTTTACTGGCTTTAAAAATTATTTAGCAAATCCTTGTGAGGACAACACTGTATTAGCTGTCAGCTGCTATCGCATCATGTACTGTTATAGAAGCAGCAATTGTAGCCTCTTTTTCAAATACAACTTTCATGGACGTTAGATGTTAAGGGTGTAATGCTAAAGAATTTACTTTTAATTTACCACCATCAGTTAGCAACAGTATTAATCCAGGCTCTCCTCTTTATTCACTGCCAGAACTCGCAAGAACAAACTCGTTGAAGTTCCAAGGCTATGAGTCTTGCCATGTTTAGTGTCGCCCACACTAGAGCATAAGATAAACATCTCTATACTTACATACTTAAGTTGTTTCATCAAACACTTTCTTGTCAACCGATAATTTAGGGTGCAGCCACATGTTTGATCTCTGCTTTTATCTTCACTGGCCGTGTAAAAAATGGTGCACTTCATAGGCTCTGAGGCAAATGAGAGGCATGTCTGAACAAAACCACCATCATTTTTTACTGATTTCATCACAGAACATGACTTTTTGATATGTTCTTATATGCAATAATAATGTAATTGGAAAGAAATGATGGGCTTCCTCTGTACGGGAGAAGGGCAAACATTTTTAAGTCAACAGAATGAACTGCTGCCATTATATTCCAGTGAGCCTGAGATTACTCTGCAGAGTTAATCAACAGCACAAAAGGAATCTAGAATCACTGATTGCAGCTGTAATATGGCATTCATATGGAAACAACCACAACCATACAATCAGTGCTCATTAATCAGAATTCACTACCTAGATAAAACCTATCCCAACGTCCCAACAGCTGGTGATTAGTACTGTTCTTATCTGTCCCATTGGCACAATAATTATAATTAAGAAGGAATGATCAATAGACTTGCTGATTTATTGATCTACTATCAGGCTGTGGGGATAATGAATGGTCTGAAGATCGGCACAGACAGTGTATGGACAATTAATAAATACAGCAAGGGGCTCATATGCTCTCAGTACGCATGTGTGTATGTGTGTGTGTGTGTGTGTGTGTGTGTGGTTTTGCGTGTAAGTGAGTAGTGCTGACTAGCTCATGTGGGATTGCCTAAGGGCCGTTACTCACAAACACATCCATCATGACTTGGATCTCTGCAGTGACGTTTGCCAAACACTCCCGTCTGCCTGGGCTTATTTCAGACGAAAGTGCAGCAGGGCAGGCCGGTGAAGTCATATAGACAGTTACACCTCAGCTTCTATGGAAAATCCACGTTTAGAATATACATTCATTTGACCACAAATTTTCTTTCATTACTTGTCAAAGTAATTGGAACATACTCCTTTTACAAGAACATGTTTATATCAGCAAGATAACCTACATTAATTTACTTTAGTTTGGCTCGTTATGAAACTGCACACCTGAAATCATGCGTATCTCTGAATTTATTACGTTTTATTACATGCTTTATTAAACAACCAATTCAGATCTGTTCATCAGCACCATTCCACCTGTAAATACAATCCACTATACCATGTGAAAAGAATAAATGAACACACGTGCTCTCTTATCATATCACATTGATTGTATTCGATTAGATGTATAGTCATGTCACAATTTTCATGGTAAAATAACATTTGATTTAACATTTTCAACATATCTTCTGACAGGTTGGGCTTATTTAAAAAATGGAAAACTGTAATTTTATCACCTTTACTAAGTCTATTACAGTTAAATTCACTGAGTAAAATATTACTTTGTTGTACGAGAAGTAAATTTGCCAGTTGCTGGAATGGTAGTACTAGTAATGATGCTAGCTGTGGTAATAGTAGTAATAATTGTGGTAGTATTTGTAATATTAATGTTTAAAAATAACGGATAGACTCTCCTAAAAGGAAATACACCTGACTGTTATATAGTACAAACAGTTACGAGTATCAGATCACCATAGTATTTACTGAAATGCCATCAAAACAATTATGATGTCACAATACATAACACATCATCATGCTATTCCTGCAAATGCCATAATTGTGATGTCATTAACCATTTTACAATACATGCTGCTGTTCTTTTATATCAAGACTTTCACAGTATTCCCTCAAATTGGTATGTTTGGTGTGACAATTTGCTGCTCCACACGATTATTCATAACATTTAAAGCATCATTTAATTATTATTGTCTGAAAAGTTATATTTAATTATGACTGATATCAATGTAATTTTTAAAATATGTATTTTAATTGGTCTTCCTGTTCTGTGTTTAAACACTTTGCTGGTTTGAGCGTGAAGACTTCTGCCTCTCTGGGCCTCTGACATTTTCAAACAAAGGTCTTTTTCTCCCCATCCCTTGCATCACAGCCACTCAGATGTCGTCATTGTGAGGTCACTAGAAAGAATTAAGGCTGTCGCTGTATTTTCATCGACAATGGAGCCTCTTTGCACATTAACCTGGAAAACGCTGCAGTTCCTCAGATCCTGTTTCCTCCATGACCTCTAAAACACTTTACTACTCATCCACATTCATATTTAATGAACTGCTCCAAAAAAATAGGGTCTTCCAGAGTAGGGTGAGATAGTTCTTCACAGCTGGGTTCATGTCTTTTTTAATTTGGTCATTAATGAACTGTGGGCTTGGAAAAGCTTTGCATGAAAGATTTAAAGAAATATCTAATCTAACTAAATGTAAATGCGCATTGTGTGTTTTTTGACAATGTCAGTGGTCACATGAGTTTAGTAACTCCGTATTTTCATGAATGCAGTAATAATAAGCAGCAGCAACAGTTTACACACATAGACTGTCTCTCTCACACATACACACACACACATTCTCTGGTCTTTGTAATATTTTTACTGAGGGACCCATTTCATGGAAAACAAATTTTTCAACCAAAGTGCAAATGTAGCGTTTAATGTAGTGTGTAATCTCTTTTAATGCATTAAATCATATTTTTCGATTCCCAGGGCACACAGTCCATGTATGAGCTATTCAGCCTACAGCAGTTTAGTCCAGCAGTTTGTAATAAGTGGATCAGGTGGGAGTTTTTCTTGCAAAAGACAGACAGGCAATCAGAACTGAGGTGTTTTACAAATATGACAAACAAAACAGCCTGTATAATTCTAATGAAGAAAAGACATTAACAAGAAACTGCCTAATAAATTCTCAGCCATACAAAACCTTTATGATATACAAGAAAAATATAGGATTTCATAATTGAAAGTTGAGTACAAAGATCTGTACCCATTTGCCCCGACACTCACCCGGGTCTACTCATTATGTGCAACGTAAGACATGTCTGAGCTATTCAGGCTTGACTCATTGTCTAGCCATTTCTCAGTTCGAAACTACAGCCCCCATCAGGCCATCTTGACTATCCTTGGGCAAAAAAATCAATATGATGCTTTACTCAGATGGTCACCTGACTAGCTGACTGGTAGATACACACAAGGGAGAGGGGAAGAGAGCAAGAGAGGGCAAAAGGAGGAAACATAAAGCAGAGAGAGCGCTTAGTGGAATAAGGTAAGACAGTAATGCTTGTTTGGGTTGAATTAATGGGTTATGTAGCCGTGACAAATTCAGTTAGAAAAAAGCATTGGAGATGTTATCACAGGCATGCAGTTTTTTTGGCATCTTTGATATGTGTGCAACCCCTTGAAGGAGTGTGTTGGTTACGAATAGCTTGAAATGTGGTTTTCAACTAATAGAAAAGCACAATGACTGACAAACCCTAGTTTGGTTTGATTTTTTTAAATTATTATTAATTATTTATTACTATTTCTTTTGACACAGTCACTATTCTGGTATGGTCTAACTGGTCTAATCTGGTATATTTTTAAATATATTTGTTTTAATTCAGATGATTATTCATCTGTAATTCTCTTCAAGCCAAGGTTACTTTATCAGGACTGTACAGCTTCCAGCAACCCTGAGGCCAGTGGCAGCTATTGATCTGTAATCCAAGAGATGCAGAGACCTTTTACAGGCAGCACTGCTAGGCCTAAAGTTCATTTGTGTACATTAAAGAAGGGAGGATTTACCGTTAATTGAATGTGAGATGGAAGCAAATTAATTAATTAAAAACCATTTGGCCATATCCATCTTCCTAACAACATCCTAGGTGTTGTTTCAACCTTTCCTTTAGAAGCAGCTTAAACTGTGCATTCTTCACCAACATTTTGAAATGTAACATTACAGATTAGATTTCATTGTGTGATTCACACAAATCTATGTCAACCTGAAGACAAGATTAGTGTTTTGAGTTTCTCCTTGATCCCAAGCCATGTGGGGATACAGTTACCCCATAACAGGTGTGAGAGAGAATAATAGAGAGCACAAGAGATGAATGCAAAAGAAAAGAGCAGGTGACAGGTGTGGAGAAAAACATGGCAACCATCACCAGGTGTTATTTTTCATTCATTCTCAGCATGACTCTACGCTTAGGTAAGGCAGAGTAATGCCAGTTAAAACCACGGAACCAAAAGCTGGAGCTGAGCTCTTTTGTTCTTCTCTCAAATTAGACCCCTCGGGGTAAATCTGAAGCCACAGAAGGGTAGCTTACCACCAGCCACATGTTTTGCACAGGTATGCCGAATGCTTTAGCGTAACGCAGGTGGTAAGCTTTCTGTTTGAGGATGCCAGTTGTCAGCCATCCTTTTATGGCATTAGGAATAAAAAATCTTTAATGTTTGATTACCCTGTGATGTAATGGATGATGTAATAGATCCACAAACAGACCCTCGCAGTCGCGGTGGGTAACGTAGTATAGTAGATGTGTGGTTTTGCGTGATGCCAAATGTGTTATCCAAATAAGATCTGATTAAATTATCTCATTAAAAACCAGCCCCATTGACAACTGAAGTAACTTTAATCAGCCCTCCACATCACATCAAAAAGTCAACAAAACCTACATTTTTCAACCATTGATCTGTTTATCTTAAAACAAAGCATTTCACATCAGACCAGGGATGTGTGAATGATGTAAATGTGTCAACCATTCAGTTATCTATTGTTAGGAAAAATGGGTGGAATTCCCCTTTAATGAGAAGCCTCTTCTAAAGTTCTTTATAAAGAAGCACACCGTTGGTGTTGGAAGTACTGACTGTGGTGTATTTTACTGAAAATAATGACATCATTTCGCCCACGTTTGCCTTGCCATTTAAGGACTTAGAAACTGTTCTTGTGTTTTTCTTCTGTCAGATCTCCATGAGAGAGGCGGGCGATGGTCTCCAGGCTCAGATGAACTCTATGATGGGAGCTCTGCAGGAGCTGAAACTTCTTCAGGTCCAGACTGCACTGGAGCAACTGCAGATCTCCTGCAAACCCACTCAGCTTCCTCAGCACAACCCTCTCGAAGATACACTGCTCAAAGCTCAGCCGGGCCTCAACTCGAGAGAAACCAAACAAAAGGAGACACAGATAACAGAAAGGCCACTGAATCATACATTCCAAAGGGGATCAAGTGTGTCAAACCTAGAAATGGACCCCCCCATGTTCCTCACCAGCTCTCCATTGGAGGATCGCAGTCTAGCTCCACACAGAGCACCTAAGAGGCAGTCACCTATAGGAGCGTACCACAGAGGGAGCCTTTGCACATCTGCCTCCTTCTCCAGCTTTGAAGATGACAGCATCTCCTCACGTGATTCTCATGATTCTCCTTTGGGTGGTGCATCTTGCCATGGAGGCTCAGGGTCCACATTTGAGGAGCATCAGCCTCCGTTCCACCCAGCGACAATGGCAGAGCTTCAGGGGCTAATGGACACTCTATCACGCGAAGGTCCCTCTATCGACAGCGATTTTTCTCACTACGACACAGATGACTCCAGCGACTGGACCTCATCCCTAATGAGCCACAGCCGAAACAGGCAGCCATTGGTGCTCGGAGATAACGTGTTGGCCGACCTCGTGGGCAACTGGCTGAACTTGCCTGAGATGGAGAGCCGGTTGATAGAGGAAGAGGAGAGAGTGAGAAATCTTGCTGCAGATTCTGGGCATCCGTTGCGCCTCAGCTGCTCCCAGGAGTTCTGCAGGAGACTATCTTTAACCACTAACATCTTCAAAAAGGTCATGCGGAGCATTCGGCCCGACCGTGACAAGCTGCTAAAGGAGAGACCTGGGTGGCTGACCCCCGAGGACGAGGAGGAAGAACTGTTAAAAAGAGCCAAAACGAAGATAAAAGGCTCCAAGCCGAAAGGAAGCTTCTGTAGACCCTTCTGGGCAAGAGCTGGTGGGAGAGCCCGGAAAAGCAGGCCAAAAACAGACAACATCGAGGAGATTAGGAGTTCAAAGAGGCCCGTTTTTGATTACAGCTCTGCAGTGTGGGTCTAAAAGCTGCTGATTATAAACAGTGATTATCACACAGCTACATTTTTGAGACCTATTTAAACAAAGTGGTTCAGTATCAAGACCCTGGATGAACTGAAATGATGACAATTCTCAGGACCAAATCTTTTTCACGTAGAAATGAATAACGGCACATCATGAACATGCACAATGTGTTCAATCCGTCATCAAATCTGATGACTCATGTAAAGGAAATGACAGGTCTCACACTTCGTGTTATTCCTTGTTCCTTGTACTGTACATTTCTCTGCCACACAGTTGTCCATGTATGTTGTCTTTGCATAAGTGTTACCACAGTTCTCTCAAAGTTGTAAATAATTGTAAGATCGTCACATGAACAAAGGGAGATAGCAGCTCCTGCTGAGTCAACTTAACCTGTGTCCATCTGCTCATTGATTTTCTGCCTCTTTAAGCAGGGATGTCAGACCGCCAATCAAATTACCAGCAATACTGATTACCCAGACCTCTCAGGACCTTAGTCAAAGAAACAATCAAACAGACCACCTCTCCTCATGTACTCTTCTTATCTATTATTCAGAAACAGACCCACTCAGAAAAGAAAGATGCTTGCAATGTATGCACATGTAGATTTTTTCAAATGAAAAATAAAGCTCTTCTGCCAGTTCTCATGTATATATCAGACAATTCTTTGGATCTTGGCCCTATTTTATGTATATGTGAAAAGTGGGAGCCAAACTACAAGCAAACTGTAACTGCAGAATGAACAGATCTAACAGAAAAAAGACAGAACCAGTGTATTAAAACAATTTCATTAGATAAAATAATTTTATGACTTATCAGTTGGGGAAAATATGGTAAATATACTGGTATTGGTGTCGCACAATGAAAGATTTGGAGTTTGAGGAGTTTTGATAAAGTCTTCATTCACTTGCACGTCATTTACTAGTTGCTCCAGACTGTCTTTGTCCAAAATAATAAAAAAACAATCACAACAAAAAAAGTCAAAAATACTCAAAAACTTAAATATTATGTTTAATTTCTGGTTTGTATTTGGTAAACATTTTCTTTGGTGACATTTGAAGGGAAGCTAAAACAACTGATACACAGTTATTCAGTTTTATAACATATACAAGCATAGAGTAGCAACACTCCAGAAGAACTGTCAAGTTTATCAACACTAACCTCAGCATCATCTGATACTCTTATATTTCAATACTGAATTTTTAAGCAATAATCGACATGCACTATTGTAACTCTTTCGTTAAATTGTGTTCTGTGCAATTACTGTATGCTGTGTGCAGTTATTTCTCAACAAAAACAGAAAAACCTTTTTGAGCCAGATAAATAAGTACACTGAGAGATGCAGAGTCAGTTGGTGCTAAGGTCCTCTGCTTCCTTTCATTCACTCCTATTTCCTGCATCCTTCCAAGTTTGTAAACAGGAACTAGTAACGGTTGCTCGAAGAGACATTTTTAACTGTCGCCCATCACAAGGACAGCATAACACAATGGAAGATCCTGGACGCACATACCCCTTGCAAATAATCTGTAATATGAAATATGAAATCATATTTGAGTAGGTCTGGTCCTGTAAAACCTTTTTTAAAAACCTTTTACTAGGGATACCGGCCCCGATACCGCATTTTTAAAGTACTCGTACTCGTTAAAAGTCTCCCGATACCGTGGACCGATACCACGGTCTG